>DF239078.1:0-125948 GCA_000507305.1 Breviolum minutum Mf 1.05b.01 | reverse complement strand
GTAAATAACGGGAGTAAACTACCTGTCAACTGGTGCAGGATTTCTTCCATCAACAGTATCTCCAAAGGCTCCATTGTCCATTGCTAGAGGTCCAACCCCGATGCCACAACACATGCCTTCATCGCGCGCCATGGCGAAATTGTTTTTGGCACAGTGTTTTTTCAGAAAGCGACTTAAACAATTCTGATGAATTGGTAGGTGATTGATGGTAGTGGGTAGAACTTAGCAACCATATCCGTTTCCCGTTCATATTCCAACAGGTTTTCGTTTAGACATAGATATATCAGAGATTCGTTGTGGATTGATTTTTGCCATTTTCCAGCTCAACTGATTGATATTATTAACGGTGAAATTGAAGATTGTTTCAAAAGGCAGTTTTTGTTTGAGTCTTAGGAATCCAAGTCTTACATCCAATGGTCAACTCCAGTTTCTTACCAGATAAAACCCAATTAGCGAGGTCTGAAACATCCAATGAGTTGAGATGATCCGAAACCACCATACCCTCCCAACCAAACCAGTCGCTGAGCAGGAAACAATCATGAACAAATCATCACGATCATGACACATCTGGAGTGGAAGATCGAAACAACTCTTGTATGGTTACAAATACATGCTCATATGTTGTATTTTAGACAAATAATAAAAACAAACATAGAATATCTAGTGTGAGAACTGGGGCACTGGTTACAGGGTGTCATACCAACAAGTCAAAAAAAAAGATAATAAAATAAATCATAATGATTTATGTTCACCAATTATGTTCTCCAGTTTTGATTCAATAAAAACATATAATATAAATATACATGGTAAACATAAACAAGAAATCCATTTCTTCATGTTTTCAACAAAAAACCTGATGAAGACATGCATGCCAAGAGCAACTTGATAATTTGGATATTTGTTGCCACTATGTGCGTTCGGTTTTACAAGTAAAGGAACATCCTTCGATGGACGTCATGAATGCATACAAGAACGGTTTTTAACGCACTGGTACCGAAATAACGCATACAAATGAATACAAACTAACATGTATGAAAACGCCATCAACAAAACGAACAATGAAAAGAACACATGAAGTCGCTCTTTCATTCATTTGCATCAACAATCGTCAAGGGGTCGTCTTTTCTCTGAATCTTTCGGGAAATAGACTCTTATAAATTGATCCAAATACAAAACAGTTTATTGATCCTGAGGTATTAGGTGATGGTGTCAAACATGGCCCATCGGCTGCAGGTGTCACGAGGTTTGTGATTCAAGAATTGTGCTCCGAAAGTCTTTGACAAGAGTTTCACTTTACTTCAAGATATCTTTACCTGAAGAAAAGAGCAAAACAAGACAAGGCAAAAAATAAATAATCATTTGCGTAGTAGTATTTAGTGGTAGTCATAGTCGTGCTCGTGCTCGTGCTCGTAGTAGTAGTAATAGTAGTAGTAGTAGTAGTAGTAGTAGTAGTAGTAGTAGTAGTAGTAGTAGCAGTAGCAGTAGCAGTAGCAGTAGCAGTAGCAGTAGCAAGGAAAAGGCGGAGGAGAAGGAGTATCCCATTGAAAAATCTGGTGAATCAAATCCACCAGATTTTTGTACCTGACAAGTCTGCGACCATAGGGGATCAACAACAAATATCATACATTCCTACAAAACAAACGAATGTCCCCTTAAAAGGAGGGCCATGGTACAAGGAAATAAATCATCTTCCAACCATCAATTTTCAAGGACTATTCGTTATTTTTTTTCAAGGGGAACAGAAATCCACAAAATTGCATCAAGAAAAAAGCCCATAGGATCCATGTATGGTATATTTACCTACAACTACTAACTAATTTACCCATACATTAAGGCAAGTAAATGATAGGTAATACCATAGATTCGCAATCCGCAGCTTTTTGGATCCGAAGTTCTCCGAAAAACGTAATAAATGGATGTAAATGGGATTGGCATTGGTCTTAATGCGGCTCGGTCCTCCGGTCCCCCGGTGGCCGTAAAGTGGTCAACTGCTTATTGCAGATCCCACGAGGCGCGTTGAACCTCCGGTCCATCCGTGGACGTGGACCACGGATCTTGCAGAACCCACACAGGTCAGGATGCGATTTTGATCGATGCTTCCACACTTTTTTTTGGATGGATTTTTGATGATTTTGGGCTCACTTTTTGGCAGCACCAAAAAAAACAACAGAAATGGAAGGGTGAGTTTGAAGCATGGTTTTTTCGCAGGGGTGTACAGGTCCTCAAAATAGCTGTAGCTCTTTTTGACGGGTCCCAGGATACATACATGGATGCATTTAACAAAAAAAACAATTTCCTCCTGTAGGACAAGTCCTCCCCGGAAATGCTCGAGCTGGAAGTCGTATTAAAACCAACAAAAACTGTATACGTATACCCTCCCTAAAACTAACATAGCCCCTGAAAAATGGTGCTTGGAATACCAGTTTCCTTTTGGGAAACCCTATTTTCAGGTATTATGTTAGTTTCAGGGAGTGTAACTGGCTGGGAATCTGCATGTTCCAATAGCTCTATGAATCTAGAAACGCTGCATGGATATGTTTGATATGTGTGATTACTGGAGGGAAAACATCCAGTAATACCAAGGGGCAAGGTTTCGTTGGACTTGCTGGGTGTTCTTTTTAAGGAGTTTGCAGGATGGAAGAGGTTACAATGAAGACATCCCCTTTAGAATCAACTTGAATCAACTATACATACCCAGATGTTCCTTGTATGGTATATTATCTACATTTCACCGAAATGCATGGTAAGTTATATAGGTAAATATTCCCGTCCCAATGAAGCATGTGGGAAAAAAACGAATGCCGAATGTCCCGATGTGAAAATTGACGATTGATTAATGGGCATCGGATCACCAAGTTATAATCCCAAAAGACCAAATTTATCGAAAGTACACATGTTGTAACCCCGAATCACAAACCCACAGGATCCATCGGACGGGAATGTTTACCCACATTTAGGTGGATTCTTATGGTAAATCCTATGGGATCCTATGGGAAATGGCCTATCAAAAACTTTGAAAAACCCGTCCGTTTGGGTTTGGGCTGGTTGCAAGAAAATGGTCGTGGAGCTGTACAAAGACCGAGATTTCGAAACACAAAAACACACGTTGTAAAATCGTGCCTTGATAAAGCACATGCAACGAAAAGCGCGCTGAAACACACAGGCGGCAGCGTAATTCATCAACCATCCATCATCAACTAGACTTTCAAAAAAATGAAATCAAAACGTCAACGCTTTTTGTTGATTCTATATCATACCAAAACTGTTTGAAACACAAAAAACACGTCAAAACGACTTCAAAAAAAAAAACAGCGAAACCGGCGCTGCCTTGTGACCTGATGTCTCATTATAACACAACGTCCCGTCGTGTCGTTGGTGGACCCTGGAGTTGGGACGGCCGAAATTATGGAATTGAGACATCGTAGGCCGCTGAGATGCCTCGGAACCCATGAGATGAAGCTTCCTGGTTTTTTTTTGGGGGGGGGCAAAAAAAATATAATTAAATGCCTTAAGGCCGAAACAAACCTTAAAACAACCCGGAGACACTTTTTGTTTTCAACATTTTGTTGGGGGTCCATGAGTTATATTTCGCGAATTTCTCCAAACAGACATGAGTGAGACCTCGAAAATGAGCGAAAACGATGACTCAGACCTTCAGCGAAAACCCTCAACTCCTCAGCCCGACAAAACGTCGGCTCCTATATGGATGTGCCTAGGACCTAGGGCCAACACCCTTGGTTGCAAACACACGAGCTGATCATGATCTGTGCACGACGCCCCTCTGAACAAAAAAGAAGCTTTGCCAAAAGATGGGCGCGATTCAACAGTGACACAGAGGGTACGGTATGGTGGTTTTTGAACATTTCCGATAAAAAAAAGTGGACAAAGTGGCAGAGTCCTTAAAGATAACTGGTTGGTGGTTTCAACCCATCTGAAAAATATTTGTCAAAATGGGAATCTTCCCCAGGTAGGGGTGAAAATAAAAAATGATTGAAACCACCACCTTTTCCTAGACTCCTAGACATCGCAATGTTTTGATCGGCATGTTTTGGGTGTCCAACTACCGGTAACTACCGTACCTCAGTTCGGTGTTCGCCTGGAGGGATTTTTCTCCGCTTCCAGTTATGTCAATATATCATACACATTTGGATGGTTTTGAGTCCATTTGGGTCTTTCAAATATGGCCATGCTGGCTACTCTCAATTTGAAGGAACATATTTACAGAGTTTTGACAATTTATCCAAGGTATACCCAGGTGACAAGTGTCACAAACCACCATGCCAAAACCCATATCATGTCACCGTTCAAGATTAAAGATTTAATATCCTGACGTCAAAAAGTCACAAACAGTCAGATCTCATCAGTATAGCGCGATCGCATTTGCAGAACTCAAGTAGCCATGTTTCTTGGTGTTTACCACTTCAATCTCGTGATTCTTTATGATGAATCCTTTACGCACTACCTGAAAATGTCACACTCTTTTTGGTGGCAACAAGCTACTGAACTCCATGATATGGTATGCTTGCTTCCTCAATTTTCACACACAAACCCAAATGACCCTTGTGCTGATTGAAAAGATTTTAAACATACTTATAGGTATTGGTTTCGCCTTTGAGTTCCTTCCGGGTGAAAAAATTCAAGTCCCATTCTTGGTGGTGCAAAATCGTGACTTACAATGGTACAAACCATTAAAAACAAACACCCTTAAACAAATCCAAGAAAACTCACTGGAGTCATGAAAATCAAATAGTTTTCGGGATATCATTCTATTCGAAGAAATGCTTTGATCAAAATGAAATTCCGCTCGAACAATTTCTAGCCTTCTGCCAGTCACTTGATCCGCAAGGAACAGGGATCGCGTTTGCTTACTCTTTATCCCAGGTGGGCGATGGGGGTAAAGTCAGAAACACCAAAATTTTGTCTCTGGGTTTTCTGGAAAGCAAGTTGCTATTGTCTAATCAACTTTTTACCCCTAAAACCAGTTGGCAGTTGCCTTTATTAATTAATGGTACGTTTTCCAGATTCTTGCTAAACATCCCCCAGATCAACAGGGTTTTGGTCCGCAAATTACAAGCGAAATCTCGCGACGCACTGATGGAGTCTGTTTCGACGCAAAACTGCGGACAATCCTTCACGCTCGAAGCAAAGGTGACACGGATAAAAGGGCAAGTGATGAAATAGATGAAACGAATTGAATTGGACCACCTGTGCGGAATAATTGATTATGTATGGCTGTTGTACCGTACCTATGGTTATTGAATGCTACTGGAACTTTATTCCGTACTGGGTCTTTATCCAACGTCCATGATGCACCTCAAATATCGGAATGTGTTCATTTTGACTTTGGATGTCTCTTAATCGTATTCACGTGGCCAGGAGATACAGCCAACTTATCAAAGTGGTACTTCTGTTAGTAGAAAAAAGTCTTGCAGCAGTTGATCACATCGTACTTCTTTACATCCACTAGGCTTTATACATCCCCGGAAACAAACATGAATACCAAAAATGATGGTTTGGTAAAAGGTGACTCCTTTAAAATCAGGCAATTCCTGGTATTTATGTTGAATTTTGGGGGTATACATCCCAGGTGGACCTTCCAAAGGATGATGATGATGATATTCGACAAGCTGGTGAATTTCAAGTTACTGCCCCTTAACGGTGATTTCAATCCATCAAAAAATATGGCGAACATGAGCAAAATGGCGAAACCAAATCTTTCCCCAAAGTTTTTTGGGGTGAAAAAAATCAAACATTGAAACCACAACCTAGCTTACCCATAGGATTCATGTATATGGTGCATTTACTTACATTTACCAACCAAATGTAGGTAAATGAACCATACATGGATGCTATATGGGTTAGAAACAAAAAGACATGGCAAATAATTGGATAAACTACCCTATCACCTGGTGTAATGATGGTGGGATACAGTCTCTCAATGGGTGCCTTGGCTTAAACTTCAGCCGTGAAACCATGTTCTAAAAGGCAGGAATCATGTAAGTATTCTTGGATGCTCGGCCTGAAACAGCTCGCTCTGACACATAGGGCTTGGCATATCCTTTTTCTTAGTGGCATCATTTTTTTTTGAGGACCTGCTAGTTTCAGGGGGTGTAAAATGCACCCAACTGCTTTTAGATTTGCTTGTCCAATGGCTGGAAAACATTCCAAACATACTAGCAATATTGCGCACGGTGATGGATGCCATGGTGAAAATCTAAGCTGCTAGAGTAGAAACCGGAAGGGTATATCCGCACATCCAAACTTGGAATTTATTCGTGAAATAATATAAAACAAATAGACAACATATGGGAAAGTTACAGAATTCTTCTGGCGGATAATCGCCCTTCCTCCAATAAATACTCGAATGAATGGGATAGAGGCTTGTTGTCCAGTAAACCATGATGATCTCAGATCAGCATAAGATCCTTGGACAAAGTTCCAAAAATATGTTCCCAAAATGGTGATTTCTAAGATGGGGATGAATCCCATAGATTCCCATCCACCTAAAAAACAAACAGATTCGTGATGCGGTATAGATGTCGTAGATCTTTCCGAAAGATCTTGCGGTTGGCCCTTAGATCCGAATTGGAAACCTTGAGTCGAGTTTCCATCACCTGAAACTGTAGGCCGGGATTTGATGTCCGCGAGCGCAAATTCGTCGTGGAGACAACATGTGGTTTTTTCACCATGACAAAAAACAGTGTTTGTTCAAATTTTGGCAATCCAATAATTGTTCAACATAGAACATGGGTACAAATCCCGTGCAATGGTTTAGGCACCCTGTAGGTAAATCTACCTCTTCGGGAGTGTATTCTCCATCCATTTTGACCACAGGGGTATTGAAAAGGCACGTGCTCACAACCCGAACCAATGTCTCTGATGTGTTTTCGGACCATGAAACGTATGAACAAGAACTTGTCATTTCGGCAAATCAAATACGACCCGTTTAAGTAGTGGTGAGGCACACCTCGATAAAGATATAAAACGTGCCAACCCTTGCTCTTGAAGCCAAAGTAAACATGGGAGCTTTCTGGGGGGGAGAAGCCTCTCTCACAAACACATTGCGGGTGGCGCTTTGTTGTTCCAGGCTTGCAAGTTTTCGTTGCTAGTTCTTTTGGTGATACACCTGACAGTCAATCTCCTTAGATACGAATACGACCAAAAGTGAGGAAGGAACATCGGCTAAGTGCTTGATATTGCAAATCTATCATCACCTAACCATGCCTTAAGCATCCCAGAAAAAAAAACAGATCATGTCCAAGAGTCCCTGAATTGAATTGTTACAGAGTGACATGTTTTTAATGCCAAAACAACCAACCAACAACATACTTATGGCTTATGAACCATTGGTTTCCCTTTAAAAAGGCCTTATTAAACCCCCTATTTCGGGGGGGGTATTGTACAGTGGGGGGGGGGGGTGTAGGTTGACCAGCCAACAAACCCTGGCGAAGTGACACGTTTTTTATCAACCATTTGGCACCCCGGCCTTGAAGGTGCTGGAACATCGTGTTCAAAATAAAGACCAAAAAACTACCAAACATCACAATGAAACCAAAAGAAAAACCCCAGGTGATGAAACATTTCTCCGTGACCTTTTCATCCCCTATAGTTGGAGGTCACTTTTTAAACATTGAGTTTAGGGTCACAAAAAACTATCCCAAAAAGGTCAAAATCGTAGAATTGCCAGGCCAACAATAATTTGCGCTCGCATCTACGGCTCTGTTTACGCTGACACGAACCGTTTGGGCTGGAAGTTCACAGATGTTGTCTGTCGAGTCGTTGATTCTTTTTTTTCAGAAACGATTTTAGAGCTGCCTTATTTTAAAATCTGCACAATATATAAATATATATATATATATAATGACATCCTCAATCTGAATGTTTTTTGGCCATTTTGGGTAAGATTTCCCTTACTAAACCACGATTTAAGGTGGCCTCGGCTGAGGTCGCCATATAAATTGCCTAGATTAAAATGAAGCCGAGTTGATATCTGATACATTTTTTCTGGAGTTCTTTTTTGGTGAAAACATGTTTTTTTTTACTTCTTGAAGCTCAAAACGGGGTTTTTGAAATGTGCCAAGCACCTTCCAAGAATCGCCAATGAGACACTAAGGGAAAATGAATTGACACCCTTTTGGAACCATTTGGCACCCCTTGGGTATATATATATATATACATAATATGCTTTGACCCCCTGGTAGGGGGGGTTGATGCAACGTATCACCGAAAACAGGATACCATAGAATCTGAAAAGTTTAGAGTCATCGTATCCATACCCCACAAAATGGGAACCAACAAATCAACACCCCAAATTCAGATGAGGTACCGGAACGAGTCGGCGGACCGAAATTAATGAAATAAACAAAATAAATAAACAACCCACCAACCCACACCTCATCAAAAACAGTCGATGAATATAATCCGTCAACATTCTTCCATCCTCAACTTGGGCAGGATTTCAATAAACCATTAAGCAATATCAGCTGGATGACTCCACTAATAGTAAACTTGTAGGGTTGTCTGCTATTTTTCGGGACCATTTCGCCCGTTGGATCCAAGAATCAACAAACTGAACTCCAGGCAATCCTCTCAAATTGTCGGAAAAATTTCACGAATTCGCGTTTTTTTTACTACGTGACTAGAATAACATATCCCAACTTCGGCATCGTCCACAGTGAAGGTGCACCTCTCGCATATTCACGGTGAAAATGAAGAAATTCAACAATGATCCGATGGGCGGTTGTCGTGGGTCACAAATTCTAAAAGCATGAAGATTGTATCACCACAATTACCAGAATTGCAACATATTCACATGCATCGATCCATCCATCTTTTGTGAAACCCAGACCTTCACCCTAGGGATCCTGGCTCACCTTCTGAGAATGGTAATGGAACCTAAATACCTTTCTGAGGAGGTGACTATACACCCCATTCATCATCTGACAAGGTGATTGGATCCCTAGGGTTAGTTGCAGAGTTTGTTGGAAAAGATCCCCATGTTTTTTTCACAAAAAAGGCAGTAACCGAGAATTTCCCATCATTTCAAACAGAGCACCTCATCAAAGCATTGAGAATCTTCTGGCAAGCCCAGAAGCTTACCTGGCATGACACATAAAGTTTGACAACCGCTAAGCAGTGGCAACAAAACAACCCCGCAACATGAATTCTTGAGAATACCATGTTTTTCATATAATAATGGAATTCAGAATTTTCAAGACCTTCTTGTCACAATATATAGTCTGGCCAAATGGAATATTATTTCACCTTCACCTGGAGGGTTCCTATTTCCCAAAACATCAGCTACCTTTTGCGGGAAATCGGTCGTGATATGACCTACAAAATACCATGATATGACCGGGTGGAACTTGATGGATGATCAAGTGGCTGAAAGCCTTATCTCGAACTCATAACAGGCCGGGGTGGGGGCGGGGTGAATTCACAGTTGTGTGTTTTTATTTTCACCCAAAAAAGAACCATTTGTTCATTCTTTAAGAACCGGACCCCTCAAAATAGCATAAATAGCTTCAAATCCCTCCACTGAAGGGTCCAAGCTTTTTTTTAGGGCTGATTTCTTTGTTTCAATAGCCAATCTTGATGGACTTTTCAAGGATAGAATCAAGTCACCCCTTGAGTTGGATCGGGGCATGTGGAAACATTCCTGTGAATCTCGTCTCCAAAGGAAGGGTCATTTAGGGTACCAAATATATGTAAATCACCTGATTGGCACATATTGGCACTATTATTTATATCTATATATATATATAATTATACAATATATCACTGAAAAACGACATGGTTTTTCGGTCACCCTTTCAAGGGTTAAATGACGTCCAACTAGGAGATTAAAAGGTCACGGATTGAAGCATCTGGTATAGCTTTATATGTTGTCTTTGTTCAGGGGATCTCCAGTACCATTCACCTGTCACCAACAAAAACCATCTTGTTTTGGTTCTTGAAACAAGCTGGTCACTAAATGAAATGTCTGGGTTTTGTAGCAAGCTGTTTCGATACGTTTCATGGTCCGAATAAATGCAATCCCCTCGTATGGTTCATGTCTGCTCAGAAAATCAGTAGAAAAATCCTCGAAAACGCGGTGGATACCCGGATACCCCGCGAAGGATCACCATGGACGAATGATCGCTAAATCCCACTTTCACCAGTGATTTTTATGGCTCATGGAATCAGTACCCTGTTGGGGATTCTGGGGTTCTGAAGCTCCCCGTTTTTTTAGGAAAATACATCATCCCTGGCTTCTTAGCTCCCCCAATATCACAGGGTAGTAATAATGAATGGGACCCTACTAGGCAAAACTTAGGTCCCCTGCTAAAGTTTTAAATCTCAGTGCAGTGAGTTACATTAAGATCCCACCAAATTTAAAGGGGCGAAGGGTATAAGGCACTACCAAAGATTTGACCAAGCCCAAATGACTACTTTTTCAAAAGGATACAGGATTTGTTTCTTGTTTATCTCTCTCCTGACAAAATATACTAGTTGCTGGTTTCAACCCAGTTGAAGAAGATTCGTCAAGTTGGATCATTTCCCCAAGGATCCGGGTAAACATTAAAAAAAAACATGTTTGAAACCACCACCTACCAGGTGATTCAATCCGTGACCTTTTGATTCCTTACCCTAGGGATCCAATCACCTTGTCAAATGATGATCGGGGTGTATAGTCACCTCCTCAGAAAGGTATTTAGGTTCCATTACCATTCTCAGAAGGTGATTGGATCCCTATATTGGGTTGGAGGTCACTTAAACATATTGAAAAGGGATGAAAAGGGTCACAAAAAAAACATCCCTTACAAAGGTCACGTGACCGCAGAATTGCCAGGTAGAAATCTCCCTTAGCTTCCCCGACACGATGGACATTGCCACACCAAACAGCTCGGCCGTGGGGTACAGCTCATGTTTCTCCTCGGGCGGAAAAAAATCCGGTTGGCGTTTCAAAACCCAATTTGGCATTTCGGTGTCGGGATTTGAAAAAAAAACAGATTATAAGAATTAAGAATCCATGTGATTTTGTTGTATGTTTATCTACATGAACCGTTGATTCTTTAATGGTAAATGTAGGTAAATATACCATATATGGATCCTATGGGTTATATTTACGTCGGTGTCGTTTTCACCCAATGGTGAACCCAAAAACAAGGTGATTGTAAGTAGAGTAGTTATTATAAGATTTATAAGGGTTATACGTTATAACCCCAGTGAAACTCATTTATGTTTTTGGACATTTATAGGGGTGACATAACTTCCATTTCTAATTAGTAGGGGCCCACTTTCTGGCATGTGTCCGTAAAAACTTGTATCAAAAGAAGGGGGAACAAACTACCAAGCTTCACTGGTGAATGGTTTTTTCAGCCCATCCACGTTGGCCAAATATTCCCTAGTCTTTGTTCTTTTGGGGAAGTGCAAGCCCTCTTAAACGCCAGCGCCGGAGATCCTTGGTCCCCGTAGAATTGAAATTCCTAAACTCCCCAAGAAACATGTGCAAGGATTTGGCGGATACTATATAGTCTACAATATATCCATAAAGGGAACATCTAGAACTACGATATTTGGCTTCACTGCAAATGAGTTGTGGAATTGTGTTGCCTTTTGATACCAAAAAACACTTTACCGTCAAAGTACATTACATATCAAACTGCCAAGAGAAACACAGGCACAAAAACGGATAGAACTTCAATAAGGAAAAAAGTCAAACAAAAAAAACAGTCTTGCCAATTGGTTGGTAAGCAGAACTGATCTAGTTTAGTAGGTTGGTTTTATTTCAAGTGAGCCACGAAAAAAACCCGGCCCTACTTTCCATTGAATCCTGGTTGGTTTATAGGGATCCTTATTTCATGGTTTATTAAAAATCCTTATACCTGGATCTTCCAAGTGTGTAAAATTTGTGCCTTTTGACTTTTTCACCCCAAAAAACATACCAAGTTTGGCAGAAATTTTACATATCTGGAAGATCCAGGTATATCTGGGTAGGATTTCATCCCCTACAAAAAACCCAACCAACCCTTTGGGCCCTTTTTCCGTTCCGAGTGTTCGTGGGACCCTTTAACCTTGGATCTTAAAAAAAAAGACGAGTCTCGCCGTTTTGAGTTTCCCGTAACCGAACAGTTGGTGGGTTTTTCACCAAGCCATCCTGAATTTGTTTTAAGCTCAACTGGAGCAACATTTTTTTCAGGTATCCCGGAAAAAACAAACGAATCGAAACCTCCAACCATATTTTAGCTTGAAATATATGTGATATTATATGTGTGACAGAATCACTGGTTTTTCACCCCGGAAGTTTCCTTGGATCTGCTGGAAGAAAATGCTTGGAAGAAGTTTTTAAAAAAACGTCTCCCAAAACGGTGGTGATTTGATGGTGATTTACCATGGGTACAATCCGTAAAAAGTCACCTTCAACAAATCCCAGTCTCCCCTGTTGGACGTTTTTTTTTTGAAAAAAATCTCTCAAGCTGAGCTTCAACGTTTTCAAGCGATCCATTGCAATGTCCAACATCTCATGTGTATGACAACACCTCCCGCATGACACCCGGAGCTCTCTAGAAATTCTAGCAAAGGATACATATCCCCCCCATGAAATTTTAGCAACATTTGATGCCATAAAACTGGGGCGCCGGAGAAACAGTCAATCGAAACAGTTGTTCCACCAAACAACCCATCATTTTGGGGGTATCTATTCACGTGAAATTGCAGGGGGTGCTGGATGACTGGAATGGTTGGATGTTTTCGATGCATAGGTTTTGTCCAACTCAAGAGGGTTGGAAGACTCGACCGGCACGTTTCTGGTGGTCAGAAAAAATGCACCACTTTAGGTTTGGTATCTTTATCCCATCTATGTATGTATAAATATATACTGTATATATATATATATGGGGTTTTAAAGATCCCAAATATGATAATTGCCAGATTTCGAACCCTGAAAAACATCATCAACAGTAGACTGAGGTCCATCTTAAATGATGAAAGTAGATTCATACCCAAATGCGCCGTCCATGTTTGGATTACTTACCTTCATTAAGTGGAAAATGGCCACATGAACTTCCAAGGGGAAATGAATGATCCGGTAAGTATTCAGGGGAAACCATGGAAACATCTGGGATATACACTGCAAAATCTCAGGGTGATGTAAGCATGTGTCCTCTTGTTTATGTAAGGATACAAAAAACCACCTCCCAAGGTTCCAGATTTCCAGGTCAATTACCATGAGCTCGCCAAAACACCAAACACATTTTCAGGTTGGAACATTTGTGCAGATCTCGAGTCCGGTCGAGTTTCACTGAACCCATTCTTGGGAGGTGTTACATCCAAATTTTTGTTGAGAAGGTGTCTTGAGTCTCAAGATACTGTACCCTCAAATTCAATATAAATATATATATATATATTTTACGTACGTATAGTAATTGCTTTCCTATAACCAATCTTAACCAACTATTTCTGTTGGCCAACATCAGACTTCAATTCCTCGATCATTCCTGTGGCAAAATTTCAGCAAGTTGCTAATTAACCAACCCACCCTCACGTACCCCCTCCAGAAATAAGGCCGTATTGAGGGCTTAGCCATATTGGTTTCCCTTAATGAGGCCTTTTTTTCTAGCAAGGTTCCCTTCAAACTACCCTGAACCAAAGCGATTCAATTCAATCTATGACCTTTTGATCCTTTGCAGGTCACTAGAAAGCCTTTTTAGGTCACAACAGAAAGGTCACAACACACCTGGTTTTTCTGGTCCAACTACTCCCTGGAAGTTTAAGAGGAATCGCCCCTGAACAAGTACCGGGACCCAAAAGGAAAGGCGGCGAACGGCTTCCAACCATCCTTTTTCAGGGGCTTTTACTGTGAAACTTCAGGGGTGTAGATAAAATCCATCTGAGGTTTCTATCATTTGGACCGGGTTGTTTCACAATCTTTTGTTGGTTCACCTAATTGAATTTTCTGGTAAAAGAAAGGGTGGGCTTTTTGTAGCATGTTTCATCCCTTTAAAACAAAGCCAAGTTGTATAAATATAAATATAATGTGTCATCAAACTGGGACTATATAATAAAAAATACCAAATTTGAATGATTACATGATAAATGTAGCCCCCACCTTTTGCTCCCCAGGTTCACAGAAAAAAACATGTATATCATTTTTACGAAGTCACCATGCTTGCCACCGACTCAGAAAATTCAGAGAGATCTTTCAAGTTATGAACTGAAAACTGAGATCCATGATACTGTGATTGTTTCATAAGTACAGAGATTCAGAAAATAATGTTCAGAACAATTTGTGCAGAAATCCCCGTAACTGTAACTCTGTACTTATGAAACAATCACAGTATCCATGACTGTAGGTCCACACAAAAAAAAAACAAATCAAACCTCATCAGCCCCTAAGTTCTGCAACTGTAGCGGTTGAATTTCTGACACCAAAAATCTTACTGAGTTCACCTTGGAAACAAAGTTAAACCTTCTACTGCCTGTTCATATCTAATTAGTAGGTCTTCGAATTCCTAACAAAATCTAGTTAAAAAAATCTAAAGCCCCGCCATTCAGCAGGTAAAGTGATATAAAACACATATATAAAACACCACCAACCAACCAACCAACCAACCACAACAACCAACCAACCAACCAACCAACCAACCAACCAACCAACCAACCAACCAACCAACCAACCAACCAACCAACCAACCAACCAACCACACACACACACACAACCAACCACCCAACCCACCAACCCAACCACCCGGCACCTGCTTGGTCCTTGTTCGTCATCAAGGCATGGCCAGCTCCAAATCAAAGCCAATAATGCTTGCCTCATTTGTTGCCAAATTTCTGGTGGATTCTTTATGTTTCGTTCTTAGATCCAATAAGATCCATGGTCCTGTATGGTTTTTATTTGCCTTTTCTTGTAGCATAAACGTGCAACTGAAATACTAAATGTAGGTAAATGTACCATACATATGGATCCTATGCAAATTGGATTGAAGATATTTTTGTTTGTTTGTCCGTTGGTGTTGGATGCTATTTTGCCATGCAAATGCGAAAGGAGTCTTGTTGCGAAGACCAAAAAAGTCAAAGTCAAAAGTCTTGAACTTTTCTTGGAGGAATCGAATTCTTGTGCAACTTTGCCAAGAATTCAAAAAAGGCTCCAGGCAAAAAAAAACGACAGACATTTGATCTTGGCACCATGTTTTTTTTACCAAACTAACAAACTTAAGTGTGAAAAATAAATTGAGGAGCTGCTCTGGATTGGTTCCTTCGTTGCCGAAGACTTAAAGAGGTAAAGAAAGAACGAACCCCAAAACACACAACAAACCCATAGGATCCATGTATGGTATATTTGCCTACATTTACCATAAAAAAATAACCAAATGTAGGTAAATATACCATACATGGATCCTATGGGAAATACACTCCCTGAAACTAGCCTTTTTCACCCCTGGAAAATAGGCCAAAATTGCCACAGGGAAAGGATCCCAACTCCCAAGCATCCATCATTTTTTTCAGGTGCTATGTTAGCTGTTAGTCTCAGGGGGGTAAAGAGGTCACATTTTGAGCCACGAAAAAAAAAACAAAAAAACAACTCCTACTTTCCATTGAATCCTGGTTGTTTAAGAGGGATCCTTATGTCGTGGTTTATGAACTAATCCCTATATAACATGGGTAGTTGTTCATCCCCTATATTTTTTCCAAACCAACCAAAACGGGGCCCTTTTTTCAGGACGCTCAAAATGTTGGGTATACATGCCTTCCGGGTCCAATGATCTAGGAAGAAGGTTGGGAGGTGACGATCTGTGGTCAATTTGGATGAACCCCCAAGCTAGATGCTCAATGTATGGTATTAACCTACATTTACCCCATAAATTTAGGCCAAATGTTGGTAAATAAACCATACATTGGAGCATCTGGGCAAGTAAGACTGAACACTTTTTTTTTTGAAGTTTCACCACCTAGGTGAACATGAAGTGGGGTTGCACCCCACCTCCGTTTCAAATGACTGGCAAAATGAGACTATTAACAAATGAGAGATTCATGAAGCCAGTGATGCAAAAAATTGAATGCAAGTCAGGACAGACAAAAAATGTTTGCCTAGACACCACAGTGTTTTTTTTGCACAAGTCAAAATTTATGACATCCAATCTATCCAGTTCGAAGCTTCCAACGATTTGTCCACGAAAAACCATGAGGAATTTTCATCCGCCAACTTGCAGCATCCAAAAACCAAGGTGCATTTGATCTTCAGGTTCCATGGCTTCGATTTGAGACACTTTCGTGAGCTTGGATTCCGTGGTGCCTGTCGAGTCAGATGAGGGAGGCCTGGAAAACCTCCGTTGTTTTGAACTCATACCCAGATGCGCGACCAATGGGTTTTTGGTATATTTACCTACATATACCATCATATACCTACATTTACCATAAAAAATCAACCATTAATGTGGGGTAAATATACCGTTCGTCCCACGGATCCGTAATGGGTAATATGGATTACCAAATATTGTACAAATGACCTACTTCATCATTGAAATCATTGACATGATTTTCACATTTCCTAACTGTCCTAACTGACCTTCTGAAAATCACATGAAAAACACATGTTTTCATCACAGAGTCATATCGAAGTCACACAAAACCAGATCATTTCTTGACGGATTTTCCAAATTCCCGATAAATCCTCGCTGAAATGTGGGTAGAAACTCTGTCACTAAAAAACGGAAAATCACGCCATGCCAGTCATAATTCAGCCACAAACATACAACAACATAGCATCAGGAAATGAAAGAATGAAACAATGAATAAAAACATCATTGAAACAGCAAGTCCTGCTGTTGATGGAAGAAATCCTGCACCACATGGAGAATCCACCATCATTTACAATTTACAGGCTTTTACACATCTCAAGTGGTGCAGGATTTCTTCAATCAACCGTATCACCAATACAGTCCTGATAGGGTTGATGTTTCAAGCCCTGCCATTTGGGGACATTGATCACAAACCCTGATGAACCATCTCTTAGGGAACTGAGATTATACATTCAGGTCAAATCACATCTGTAGAACCAACTTGTAAAACCAGAAGCGATGCCTCGGGAATTCTCTACATAAATAGAAATAGGGGCCAACAACATAAAAACAGTCAATACTATAGAATTGTCAGATTTTGTACAAAAGGTAGAAACAAATCAAGATTTCACTCATTTTCTATGAATCTATTTAATAGGTACGTTTTGGGGGTCACCCAAATACCGAACCTCAGGTGTTTGGACGAAGCTAAAATCACAAAACAGTTCCTTCTCAAAGCCACCCATTGAACATCTCAGGAGGAAGCAATAAACCACTACCTCAGGATACCCTAGGGATCCTTGCTCATCTTCTGAGAATGGTTTCATGGAACCTAAATACTATGCGTTTCCAGCAAAATGGACACCCCTTCATCATTCTCTGACAATATGACGATTGATTTGTCGGGATATGTACATTATTGTCCATCATCCTGCCACACCCAAGCATATGCAGGGTGCGGTGGGAAGCCCACCGAGCCCCCACAACGCATCGATCTCCACTGGGATCGAGGTAAACATGATGACGAAATCTATGAACGAAACCATGTACCAGGATTCATATCCATATTTTTAAAAAACACGACATCAAAACTAGCAGTAATACACACATCTCCAAACCTCTGGTAAGTAACACATGCATATATATATATATATATATTATATATGGATCTCCGAAGTCCCTATCTTTTCCATCCCGGACCCCTCAAAAACCCGAGACCTTTGGATGAAGCGGTGGGAGCTTGTGCCGGAAAGCACTTGGAGGACTGACCGGAGTGAGCGGACTGACCCGAAGGAGATGTCGGTGCGCTCCGGGGCTCCTGGGATGGGATCCCAGGGACGGATCCCGACTGACGTTGGGGACACCCCGTGGTGTCCCATGGTGATCCGTTGTTTTTGTGGGACCCCTTTTCGGATGGTTTATGGGACAAGTTCCAAAATGCCCGGCCTTTTTATGGCATCTGAAATGGGGGGGGGGGGTGATTCTAACTATTTACTGTACAAGTCCTGGGATGATCCTCCAAGTACCTTTATGGATAAAGACCACGTGACCACCCCCAGATGCGAAGGCTGAGAACACCACCAGTTATGACATGAGTTTCATGTTGAACATTTTGAATATTTTTAGGCTCGGGAATCCCTGTTTTCAGCAAGTTGGTTACACTATAATACATGGAATATCTATATATTGGGTTGGTCCCCTTCCCAGTATTAGTCACCACCAGTGTTATTACATTTTTATTACGGAATCCCTATAAAGCTTTATTTGACACTGGCATTCTAGGTGGATGGGGCCCCCAATCAAAGGTAAGGTCGAGACTTCCTATCATATCCAAGTCTGATACGCAATTTTGAACTGTGAAACATCCAGCAAAAAATGAATATTATTCTCTCAAGTCTTGGTGTAAATCAGGGGCCACTGTCTAAATGCAAAAAGTGGAGCTGTACCCACTTGAGCAATGAAAAAAACCTACTTGATTAGGGTATATAGGGGATTATACTACCCAGTTGTATGGGGATTATAGTAAACCATGGAAAAAAAGGATCCCTATTAAACAAGCAGTACAATGGAAAGTAGGATTTTTGTTTTCGTGGCTCACTTTGAATCAGCCGGTTTTTTTTCTCGTTCGGAGGTATCTGTTTTGTGGAGATCCCTGGACGCATCTCCAGGTCATGAATAGATCCATGTGCATCCGGTCACACCTTTCCGGTAGGATCCATGGGACTGGTACATTTACATACATTATCCTACATTTACCCTAAAATTCAACCAAATGTAGGTAAATATACCGTTCGTCCCATGTATCATGTATCCTATGGGTTTGAATCCCCCAAACATCCTCTTGAGGCTTAAATGGCCTTTTAGGGCTTCCGGCTTCACACCGATCCAAACCCCCCAGGTATGACGCAGAGGGAGAACCCAAGGGATGTCGGGGGTGAAAACTCGAGCACCAGCTCGCCATGACGTATTTTCGACGTCATTTATACATATCTTATCAAAGCTAATTTTAAGTCTAAGATCTTTGTATGGGGACAAGAAGGTGGTTCATTTTTTCTCCATTTCAACAAAAAGGACCCAGGGCCCAGGCCTACTCTTGTTTGTTGTTTGGAAAAAAGATTCCAACTTCATTTTGGAGAATTCTTCGGAAAATCTCGAAAGATTCTTGCGAGATACCACGTGATCCCGACCAAAATGTTTTTTTGGGGACGAGGCCCCAAACCGAAACAAAGACCGTGGGAATCCGTGAGTTTCTCCATGGGAATCCGTGAGTCCCAAGGTCCCTTTGAACCTTCACCTGAAAACTTCCCCCAAATCTCCTGTTGAATGTCCTGATACAACTCAGAGATGGAGTGGCAAACGAGCCTGGCAAATGTTTCATCCGGATGGGTGGACCACATGTCCCCTGATTTCATCATCTTCTGTGATAGGAAAACAGCCAACGGAATTCGAGATGTCCAGAACAATGTGGATGTAAGGCCCTACAAGTCTTTGGCAATTTTGGAGAGAAATTGCCTCTCAACCTTCCAAACATCATGTTAGTTGTTTGAGGGATGTAAAATTGTGTACAGTAACCAATACATATATCTGTCGCATATATATATATATAAATATCATATGTATACATAGTTTCGCGATTTTGTGTGAATGATTTTCATTGTGCATAGCCAGCTAAATATACAAAAAAAACTGCAAGCATCCTTTAGATTTCCCACCCATTGCTTTTGTGGCGCGATTTTTTTTTGGCACAAAACTTCAACTTAAATCGTTAAACACATGGGATGTTCAAGCCACGAAAATCCCTGAAGGGAAAGAAGAGATAGTCTTCAACCAAAAAATGGGAAAAAAACAAAGAAACCATCATCTATGATGGGAATTGGGATGCTAATTCGAGGGTATCTATTCAAAAATGCTGTTTGTGAACAATCTTGGACAACTCACACCACAGTTGTCTAAGACAGGTTTTGCTTTTTAAGGTGATCTCGGGTGATGCGTATGTATGTATACCCCGATATAAAAGCCCGTCCGACGCTACAACTTTGGCGAATTCAACGGTTGATACAGTATCTACAAGGTGGGGTCCCTACGATTGAAAAAAAAAAGGAGTTGTAGCTTTAACATTCACTATAAACGGCCCCCCAAAACTGGGGTTATAACCTACTTATAATGGGTTATTTCCCACTATGTATAACCGGTAGGGGCCCACCTAGTAAAATACAGGTCCATTTGTTTGGACTAGTCTCGAACTTTTAGAGTGTTTTTCAGAAAAATCACGTTTTGATTCTTACCTTAGCATTAATCATACCCATAGGATCCATGTATGGTATAGTATCCTACATTTACCATAAAAATCAACCAAATGTAGGTAAATATACCATGCATGGATCCTATGGGATATAATATCCCTGGGAGTCCAAAGGCCATTTAATTTCCGAAAGGACCATTATTTTAGTAGCATTTACAATCAACAATTCCAAGGGACTATTATTTGAATGGTCGGCTTGACTTACAGCGATATCATACACCCTTGAAGATCAACATGGAACATAATTCATGGAGGTTTTGAAGATGATGTTCTTTTCTAAATGGGTGATTTGTGGGTGAAGCACATTAATCTTCCAGGGCGTACATCTTCAAACAAGGAAACCCTCGGATTTTTTGGAAACCGAAACAACAATCATCCCCTACACCTTCGATCTAAAGATGATAGGATTAGATAGATTAGGTAGCTCAGCTGAAAAAAAAAAACACATCTCAATACTGTTACACTCCCTAAAACTAACAGCTAGTTCCTGAAAATAGGCCTTTTGCCCCCCAAAAGGAAACTGGTCTTCCAATCATCCATTTTCAGGTGCTATGTTAAACTTGGGGGGAATAATATTGTTATTGTTTTCCTCCAGGGATTTTTGTTCGTCGAGGCAAAGTAGTAGGTGATTCCCATATGACGTAAATATCTGCTTGAGAAACTTGATGGCCAGAAAAAAGAAACATAAACAAAATGGAGATAAACCAGATAGACATACCCAAGAAAAACTCAGGAATGTGTTTTTCTTTGACTGTATCTACCCTTTCAACTAGGCTTGCAAATTTCATCAGTTTGGTAGGTATTTTTGTGGCCATGATTTTCCTCCTTTTTCGGAGCGCCGCCAAGACACTCCTCAGTGCCGATATGGGAGAGACTGGCCACAGACTGCTTGGATGCATTCCGACCACAAAACTCGTTCTCTTGCTCTTCAGCCTGGCTGAGACCGGAGACCATTGAAAATGATGATATGATGAAACCCTATCCCCTACTAAAATACTCATATATGGTATATTTACCTATAGTGAATGGTTGATGTTTTTCAAGTAATTGTAGGTATATAAATATACTGTAGGTCCATGGATGCTACTACACTATGATTTACTGAAACAAACAAGGGCGAATCTAAGGAGCGGAATCAAAAAAATCTCCGTTGCGGGGATTGGTGATGATTAGGTTGGGAAATATTCATTAGCAACGGCCTTGGGAAAACTAGAGACCTGTTCCATTGTTACACCAAAGATTTCACAGCGTTTGCAGATTTCACAACCAAAAACACCTTTTTCTTTTTTAGCTTGGCCTTTTTACACGTTGAGATACCTTGCACGTAAGAGACCTTTCTTAAATCAATGAGTTTCCACTCATTAAACCTTTCTCATCAACAAGTTTTTACACAATAGTAGAAGCTGTTCAAACCAAATTGTTGCAAAGCTTTTGCAAGACAAACCTGTTGCACGCAAAACCCTTTTTTTTGCAGCAGAAACCTTTTCCCACCAGCGATTTTTACAATCTGGAAAAACGAGGGGCACCAACGTTCAGAAGTCGCTTGCGTGAAAGACATCTACATCCTTGCCTAAATATGTATACATGTCATTCCGCGAAATTAGCTCGTTTGACTTCAACTCATTGAATGGGATGGAAATTCATGTCGGAGATAGAGAGCAATCATCCCGATTTCATCGCAAGTTGCCTGTTTAAAATCATATGGGGGTTTCCAAAAATATCGGTACCCCAAAATGGATGATTTATAATGGAAAACCTTATCAAAATAGTTTTTCTTGGGTACCACTATTTTTGGAAATCCATATATCTCATCCCAAGGAGTTTTTGTTTGCTGACACTGCTCAAAAAAAATCCTCAGCTTACACCATCACGGCAATGTAAGATACAAGAAAACAACCTCTGTGTTCTTCCGGTGAAGCACTTTTAAGATGTCAAACTAATGGTTGAGATTAGTGACCAACTGTGGTGACACTGTTCATGGTTGATTTATATAGTCCCTGGGTCAAAAAAAATAGAACCCAATAATAATAATCCATCTTTGTTGGGTCAATAAGTCAAATCAACACCGCACCCGTATGTTGAATGATTCATGCCTCTGTTACACTGACAAAACTCTATAAGATAACCCCTCAACAACGTTGCTGGGAAGACGATTCTTTCCTTTGGAAATGGTTACTTTTTGGGGACATTCGTTAATTTTCGGAGGGGTACTCCCTCCTGTAACAAACATAGCCACAAAAAATTGCTTTCCTGTTGAGCAGGCCTTTTTTCAGGACCTACATTAGTTTCAGGGATGGTATCTATTTATATAAAACATCATATTATGAAAACATATTACAAAAAAAAACATACATGACATCAACGGAAAACCCACGTGACACATGGTTTTTTTTGTCAAAAAATAAACAGCAGATCCTCCAATCCTTGAGACTGTCACACCATTCGAATGGAAAAGATAGCCATCTCGCCCCACCGAGGCCACCACCCTCACCCCAACAACATGCGGCCTCTGTAATCCCAACGAAGTAGAGGGTTTGTCCATGTAGGTCGCTGATGCCTGGCACCGTTGTTGTGGTTTGGTTTTCGTTGGGTTTTCGTTGGGCAAAAAGCCTACCTGATTTTTTTCATGGCGTGACTATATAATATGTATAGTTACTAGGAAACATGGGGAAATTCCATGGCTAAATCATGGCTAATGGATTATATCCAATCAAGACCCGCCACAGCTTGTTTGGTCGACTGGACTTCCTATTCCGGCGTGAATTGAATTATATAGTGGGAATTCATAAACTTTTTTAAAGGTCCTTAGGTGTAAGACTGTGTAAGCCAGATCTGCTAAGAATTTAGCCCATAGGATCCATGTATGGTATGTTTACCTATACATGCCACCTAAATTTATGGGTAAATATAGGAATACATATGTCCCATGGAGCATATGGGCTACTTATAGGGGCCCATCAATCCATGTATAAGTAGAGGGTAGTGATCCGCCGTTTTTTTTTCATATTTTTCTTATCAAAGGCGGATCCAAGGATTCTTGAAGATTTGCAAAACATCTGTGAACATTGCAGTTTCTGTGTCTTGTGCGAATCTGGGTACCCTTAAGAATCCGAGTACCCCTCAAAAGTCACGATTTTGAAAACAACAAAACACCCCTGATTGCTATACATGTTTCAAACTCACCCTCCATTGGAGGGTCCCAGCTGATTCTTAGGGTAAATGATATAGTACCAATTCAGCCGCAAAAAAACACCTCAAAAGAGTCGTTGACTCCAAAAAGTGAGGAGTCTCCAAGTCTCTGAAGTACCAAAAACATGTTTGTCAAATTGTTGACAGTCACACGGTTTTAGAAAATCACGGATCATGGCATCACCAGCATGTATCATGTACTAGTATCAACATAGAGATGAAATAATGAACAGAGTTTGCGATGAACGTCTGCTGGAAACATCATTTGAAACAGCTTGATTGTCATCAATTTAAGGGTTGCAAACCACGACTGGCTCTCTCAATGTCCTCCTTCTTACCACCTTCTTGTCAGGGTTGGCAGGGTGGAAAAATGGCAATTTCCTTTCAAGTATATATGGCTATTTCAGGGTGGAAATCTGTTGCGCAAAACGATATTAGGCACACAAATCTTTAAGTGTGTATATCTATCTTAATTCAAGGAGTATTTGAAACATTTGCTCTAATTTGAGCATTTAAGGCCCCCCCGGCAAATTGCATCAAATTGCCATCTTTGTCTCCCCCAAGCTGTAAGCAAACCAAATCTCTCTCACACCCAGCCCCCCCCCCCCCGAAAAAAAAAAAAACGGAAGAAAACAAAACCTGTGTGATGTTGATACAAAGTGGGCCCCAAAAACGATTGTTATAAATGGAGGTTTTATGGCCGAAAATAACATGGTAACTGGGCTTAATAAGTGGTTATAACCTACTTATGGTGGTTATTTTCCCCCAAGTATCACCGGTAGGGGCCCACCAACCGTTGGGAACAAATCCAAGTTAAAGGTCTTGACCTGTCACGTAGACGATGACTTTCACCTTTGCATTGTAGGAACCCAGAAGGGTGACCTGGCACAGCGGAAACGAACTCGGAAAAGGGAAACGGGGATCATAGTTCGGTGTGTTTGTTGTTTGTCGGTTTTGGTGATTGAACAGTTTTTCATGATTTCTGATTTATTTTTTTAATTGTTGCTTTTGTTTGTGGTCGTTGGTGGTTGGTGGTTGGTGGTTGGTGGTTTGTTGTTGTTGTTGTTGATGATGATGATGATGATGATGATGATGATGCTGATGCTGTTTGTGGTGGTGGCGATTGGCCATGTTTGGCCTTGATTTGAGTTTGCTGATGTCTTGAAGTCAGCGACCAAATGCTGAACTATGTGTGGCAAAACATATCACTGTGTGAAAAACAGATGCTTCTTGTCTGTTATGCTTTCACTGGTACCATGGTCCTGACAAGGCATATTTAAACATCTATAAACAAAGCCATATGGTTTTCAATAACCAATAAAGTGGCGTGATCATCTGTTGCTTCTACTCTTTGAAAGGTTGGACATATTTGAAGCAAGAGTTCGGAATGCCACCATAGACTTAAAGATATGACTTTGGATACTTAAGTGTGAAATAGAGACGGAATTAATCTAATTCTCACATGTATCTACAGTTAATACACATCGACATGCAACTCTGTACAGATTCAACAACTCCATTCCGTCACGCCAAAAACTGTTTGTTTACGAACAATCCCTAATTACAAAGGATTTGTACAATCCCTTACAGCAAAGTAAATGGCTATGACTCAAAATAAGGGTAACAAGGAGCAAAATTGGTCTTGGATATCTTGGTCTGGGTAAACTACAATCATCGAAAAATGAAGGACATGGTTTTCAGTCCGTTTCCCATACTTAATACAAAAACCACATCAAACAACATGTTTTTTAAAGCGGTTCCCCCCTTCGGGCGAACTTGACACTTTTCATCGTTCGATTGAAATTGCATTTCATTGGGGCCAACATCTTCATCAGCCTATGACTCGTTCGCGCCGCTCAACGTGGGGCCCAGATGTCCGTGGTTAACCGGTTAGGGTTTTTCGCCACCAACCCCCCAAATGGACTTGACCGAACCGATCACCCGAAGAAGACCTGCAAGGGAAACTCGTGCAAGTTGCCTTGGGGTCAAGGAGAGTCATGTCAAGACAGATGTGTCCATCCCAGAAAGGAAAGGCTTGGCTCCCAAAACCACCATGGAAAATCACGGTAGCGAAAAGGTTCGTGAAACAGGGTGTTGTATGGAAATTTTGGGCATGAAATCCTGATTGGTTCATGACAGGAATCCGAAAATTTGATGGCTTATATGTTCCAGTTTTTTTACTGGGTAGGATTTCATCCCCCATAATACAGCAAAGGGTCGCAGGGTCGAGGTCCGTCACTCAAATGAAGCACAGAAGCGCAAACATTGCAGGAAGCATTTGCGACGTGCGAAATGATACACCCCCGAAGCACGTAACATGAGAACCCAAAATCAAAATGATGGGCCTTGCAAAAGGTGACTCCGGCTTTAAAGATGGCCATGTTTGGTATCTATGTTAAATTTCTGGGGTGTACATGTTTCAAAACTGACAAGATGATATCAGACTCCAGTCTCTTGCAACATGCATCGGTTCATCCTCTCCATGGCACTTCACACTTTCAAACAAAAATGTGAAGCACCTGAAAATAGGCCTTCATCTTCCCACCATCAATTTGGAGTAGCAATTTGTTAGTTTCAGGGACGGTAGATTGTTTACCCACTGTTTTCTGGGTTTTGGACAAGCCCCTTACCCTAGGCATCCAGTCATATTGTCAATGATTAGGGTGTCCAGTCACCTCCGAAACGCATTTAGCTTCCATTTATTTTATAGTTACCTACATTTACCGTACAAAATCAACCAAATGTAGGTAAATATACCATACATGGATTCTATGGGATAGTAATTATTTAGGTTCCATGGAACCATTCTCAAAAAGGTGATTGGATCCCTGACCACTCCGACACTCTCTTTGAGAATTGGAGTTGATCCAAGCCTGTTGGAAGAAATCTGGAAGTATCATTTACAGGGTGGGCCCTATAGTAGGTAAAAATGGAGTTACAACCAATATAAATACTGTCGCCAAATAAACAAAAGGGTATATAAGTGGGGTTATTTCACCCCTATAAATGAAGTTATAGTTATGTATATATAACCTTACTTACATCTGTTTTTTGGGCCCACCTTGTGAAGGGTTTTTGTAGATCCCAAGTATTTTGGCCGGATTTCGAACCCATCAACGGTAGCACAATCTAGAAAATTGGCTCCTAATAGACTTCAATCGAGAGTCAATTTCGTTTATACGGTCGATGCACATCAAAAGAGGAATTCCATGATCCTAAACCAGAATCCAAATCTGGAAAATGTGACTTCATCCTTCATATCCTTCTGAAGAATCTTCATAAAACGTGTTTCATCAAAAAAGTCCCCCAAACCAGTCTGGTTTGACTAATCCATCCTTTCTAAGAATGTTCCCCAGTTGATTTACCGCCACTTTTTTTTTGCGTTGTCGAATGTTACGTTGGAAAAAAAAATATCAAACTACTACAAGTATCATGAGAGTCTAAGATGTCTAAGGGTACCCCGCAATGCCAATAACACCCCCCTAATCATGTTAACAACCATGAGCCCTTAAATAATCCCTTCATAAGGCCGGCTATTTCTTGTGGGGTCCACGTGGCACCAGGTGGGAGATTCCTATGGCATCATCGAACCCTCAACTTAGCCCAGGTGCTGCTAACCCAGTGTTCGAAACGTTCACGGTCGCCTTCCACAATCAAATCCTGTTCAAAAGATCACCACTTGGAGGATCATCCCAGTTGGATGTCCCAAGAAGTTAGTATTGGGATATATTGGGGTTATAACCCACTTACTAACCTTTTACTAACTTCCTGGGACATCCAAGCAGTGGATGTAAGTAGTGATCGGATCCCCCATCCATAAGCCATGAAGTTCGGCCATTTGGAAGGGGAACGTTGCCAATTTCTTGGGGGACTTAAAATCACCGTGCAGGGTTATGACCACTTACCAAATGGGATGATCCTCCAAGCAAGGAAGGGGCACCAGAAATCAGTAGACTTATGCTGGTTCAGAAATCAAGGGAAGCAGTTGAGATAGATGAAAACCTTCTAAAAAAAACGATAAACTCTCCATATCAACTGGTGATTTCGGAAAAAAAAAAAACAACAACAACAACAACATCATCAACTCAAAAAAACAAAAAAAAACATCAAACTTGAACCAAACATATGTTGATGAAACTAAAATATTTAAAGGGGGAAGGGGGGGGACTTTTTTTTGATAATGGATGATATTGGGAACCTCCATCGTATAACCCGTGCTAAAAAGATCTTTCATCTCGCAAGATCACCAAGAAATTGGACTTACGCTGCCACTTACGCATCACTTCTGCGGCCACAGTGCAAGGGATACGCATGGGGGGATGACGGTATTTTGCTTACGGGCCAGCTTTGGTTCACTAGACACATGAAGGGGTGGGAGGTCTATAGGGTGGCTCATATGTGTCAGGGTCTAAACTCCTTATATTGGGGATGGTCATCCCACCTTTAATAGGGAATCCTTGAATCCTTACAAAGGGGTACATAAACCCCTGCCCTACTATTGGCTTGATGACCATCCCCTATTATATGATATGGAAATAATGGGAGTTTAGACCCGATCGCACTTATGAGGATACTCACATTTCTTTCCGAGGGTTTGGGATGGTCAACTTGCTAAAAACGTCAACCATCAACCAACTCGAGAAAGCTGAGCGAAAAAGGGTAGGGGTGAACATCAGGTTCCGTGAAGAAGTATTCGCCCTCTTCACAGGGGAACATTCAAATTATCAACCCTGTCTTTGGGGGATCCTATTGTATCTTCATTTTTTGGTGGGAATCTTGCATGGATTTTTGTCGCCGACTTGCAATTGGAATTGAAGAAAGCAATGCTGAACCACTAACGATTCCCACAAACGCTCCCAAAAATGTGTCATGTTAACAATAAGAAAAAAAACATCATTTTGAAGGCTTTTACAAACAATTGAATGGCACCTGAACCCAAACGGACCCCTAAGTTGCTAGACATTAGCTATTAGATACTCAGGTTGTTTTTGGGTCCCTTCAGTGACTCTTGATGGAGATTTCTCGGAAATTTGCAGATTTCTCCGAAGGTCGCAGCAATTGCACCTTGAAGGGTCGTCCACGCAAATCAGTACCAGTACCATGAGAAAGTAGAACACCTGGTACCGAGCCACGGGTTCAAAAAAGGGGCCAAAAAGGCAAGTTAGAACTTGAAGCATGAAGGCCACTGGTTGTGAAAAATAGGGATTCTGATAATGATGGTTTATGAAATAATCCCCTATCTATATCCTAAACAAGCGTTTTTTTCGGCCCTTTTCGATCAACCTTCAAAAGTCGAATCGGCCCTTGAAACATCACGAATCGGCCCTGAAACAAAAACTGCGATGTTCACATTGAACAACTTAGCAAAGGGATTGACAAACCACTTAAAACACAAGTAATATAACAATACATCTATCTCAATATCATAGTGGCTCATGGTCTTTGACAAATGTTTACCCTGAATATATAATCAATTCCTTAACTTTAGGCATTCTTCTTGCCACTGTCACCTGATCTCGCTGGAGATTTTTTGTGGCGTTATCGTCATTACTTTGTAAAGGCACTTAGGGTTCTTTCTACACAGTAATTAGTTGGTGGTTGAACCAACCCATCTGAAAAATATGCTGGTCAATTTGGATTTCCCCAATTTTCGGGGTGAAAATAAACAATCTTTGAAACCACCTAGGAAATTAGGAACTGGGATACTAAGCAATTAGGGGACTAACTACTTCTGGCAAAATATAACCACAACTTACATATCTCTGCTCCTCTACCCGCCAACTCTTTATGGGTCCAAAATCCTGAATTGATACTGTTGATGGACAAAATCCTGCACCACCAAGGGGTTTAAACCATCCCAGGTGGTTGTTTGGGATTTCTGAACCATCAACAGATAGGATTTCTTTTGCCCATCCTTCACAATGCTTCAGATGCAGGCATTTGTCCATCAAAAACAAGCAAACGCACCTTTACACCTTGAGAAATAAAACGTGAAATGCACGGCTCTGATCTATTGCAACCTACCAACCGAAGGTGAATGGAGACCGGTAAACCATCAAATTGTTTAAGGGGCCGAATCAGTGAACCATGGGATCCATAGGACGATTGTATACTTTACCGACATGAATGGTTGATTTTCATGGTAAATGCAGGTATCTGTATATGTATATATATATATATATACCATGCATGGATCCTATGGGTGTGAACCGTCTTCATTTTTTGACTCAACACCACCGGAACCTAACTTGCCAGGTGTGTTGAGCTTCAAGTCTCCTGTTGGCACCATCGACAAAGGGTTTTTGGTGCGACAAAAATCACTGAAAAGATCGAATCATCATGACTACTGGGGTGTCCGGGCTGGAAGTGACCGCAACTAACTAGTTAGTAATGGGTTGATTTATAACCTATTTATGGGACCTACAACCTACTTATATAGGGGTTGTCATAATCCATCAGGACATCCCAGTACATATCCCAGGTCCACTCAACGGGAATGGTTGATTTTTGTTGGTAAATGTACGTGTTTTGTAGGGTAAATATACCAGTCCCATGGATCCTGTGGGTATATGTTGTACAGCCTGAGGGGTCTGAGTTTTTCTAAGGTACATTTATTGGTGAAAGGTGTGACCAAAAAATCAGAACATGTCATAGAAGAGAAATAGAAAATAGAATTTGGATGGGTTATGGGGAAAAAGGAAATGTGAAAAAACAATGAGTTTCACCCGGCATGTTCACATGGCAACACATAAATGAAGAAAAACAGTAACAAACACACGGCATCATAAAGGAACATCAGAAAACAACAAACCCTATGTTTTTTTACAAAAAAATCACTAATGTTTAACTGAAATACTAGTGAAACCCGGAATAAGAAGAATAAACTGATGACTAACAGCAGAATGACATTATAAATGTCGTTCGGGATCGAAACCTTCACTTTTCACTGTTGCTGGGAGGGTTTGAGCTACGTGTTTCCACTACTAAAAACCACTGCCACATAAAAATTCAAACTGTTCCATACAAAATGGGCCCCGTAATAAATGGATATAATCCCTAGAATAGTGTGATACATGGGTAACTGCGGTTATATATAAGTGGAGTTATAACCCTACTTAGAACTGGCTTTCGAAATAAGGGTTTGATAGCCAGCCTTGTTAAGGGAAACCAATGGTTAATAAGCCCTGAACATAAGGCCGGCTGTTTCTGGGTTGGGTAGGTTGACCAGCCATAATCAGACAGGTGGCCTTCGGTTTGTTCAGAAAAAAATCCGACGACCGCACCGGCAAAAACCGTTCCAAACGTTTGGAAACTGAGAATAAATGGAAAAAAAACGCATCACCAAATGATAAGCCCAAATAAGTCGTCACCATTTATATAGACTGTGTATATAGAGTTGTGGCTTAATTTTGAAGGCATTTGATTCCAAAATTACTCGACATCCAAACACACACTCATCCAAAAATCACTCCATCAAGTTCGACGACAGCATCGCACAGCAAATCCAACAAATGCTGGAAAGCACCTTCGTTCGTTCAATGCTGATGGAGAGTTTATATGGGCAAAATATCATCCAATCTAATTGGTAAGATTCAACCAATGGTGTGATTGGTGATGATCTTAATGATTCAATTGGTTGATGGAGAGTTTATCTGGGCAAATTACTATGACCCAGCTTCTTCCGAGTGACCCTTCGGGGTGGTTTGAGTGACCTTTTCAGGGGTTAAGTGACCTCCATTTGAATTATAAAAAGGTCACTCGGAAGAAGCTGGACAGTGGAAAGTAGTGAAGAACAAGTGACCCTTGGTCAAAATAAACGTGTTATGATTCAAGTGATGACTGTTGACTGTTAGTGGGAGAAGAGTACTTACAAGTTGTACCCCAACTTGCTTGGGCGCGTCTCCAAAATGAAAGGAACAACAAAGAAATCTATTGCCCTACCCATTATGAACATTTGTTATCCATTTTTTTGAAACACCTCCAAATCTATAGTGAAACTGACGACATGAACTTCCAAACACTTCCAGACACATCCAATCAAAGCAATATCCAAACAATGACGAATTAAGAACGGGAACCTTTCAAGGTCTGTGGTGTGAAATGACGGGTTCAAGGTCTGTGATGTCTTGGGAGCTTACTTTGTGACACCCTAAACACCCATTTGTTTGGCACACCTTGTGAAGGCATGGTATTTCTGGTTCAAGATGGAAAGAATGGATTTCCAGCCGCCGACGTTGTTACCGAAAGGGTACACCCCCCCAAAAAGGTTGAATGGAACCACAGATTTGTTTTCTTTGAGAAGGCCAACGTTCTTTTAGTTTTCAAAGGAATAAATATGGTTCCCCAAGGACATACAGCATCATACAGCACTCGTTTCCAGGCGGTGTATCTGATTCTCTTCCTTCAAATGTTGGTCATCTTAGACTTGAAGTTGCTTCCAAACGAATTCTCCCAACTGGTCGTGGAAAAATGGGTGATTTTCATCTGATAGGATCCCAATCCTGAAAAAAGTCAACAAAGAAAAATCCAAGTAGACTGCCCAAAAAGTATGACTAGTTGGTGGTTTCAACCCATCTGAACAATATTAGTCAAAATGGGAAATCTTCCCCAATTTTCAAGGTGAAAATAAAACATAATTTGAAACCACCACCTAGATGAAAGTTCATCCCCCTAAATTGAACGGATCACTGCTCCAATTGCCCCACACCGTAACATGAAGTAAGATACCTCGAGTGCATTCCACCAGGTTGGCCCTCTCTTCCATGGCGTTCTTCCCCTGCAACACCAACAACATGGCGTTGGACCCTTCCGGGAAGAGAAAATGAAAGGTTTAAAGCCAAGGCCTTCGTGTCATGACATATAGACTTCGAATAAGACATCCTACTTTCTAAATTATTAAACATACAGAGATCAATAGAGTACTTTATACCCTATAGGATCCATGGGAATAGTATATTTACCTACATTTATATACTATCAAAAAATAAACCATTCATGCAATAAATATACAATGGTCCGATGGGATCCGTCATGGTATCCCGGGATATCAAACCACACAAATGATATAACCAACCTCCAAAACTCATCTCAAATGGATTGTGATGTGATGTGATGAAATCACCACTACTCTTGATGCGAACCGTTCAAAACACCGGACCTGAAATCTACGGGGCCCCCATGGTAAATACTGTGATAAAGTAACAAGATCAACTTGCGCCAAAAATGTCAGGCCATGAAATGAGATTACTGTAAACTAACCTCAAGCACCAAGCATTGGCTAACAAAAAATCGAATTGCCTACGAGATAACTATTAGAAGTTCTCCAAATCTACCCACCATCAATCACGGGCAACAACCTTAGCACAAAACTGGCCGATGGTGTATTATTTGTATTATCATGAGAATGTAAGGGTACCCCCCGGTACGGCACCCCCAAGAAATAAAGCCTTAAGAAGGCCTTATCAAGGGACAATGGTGGTTAATAATCCCTTTTATAAGGCCTCATTTCTGCCATTAGCTTCCCATCATATTATTTGTTAGGGTGGTACGGTGGAAAGTACAAAAAATGCATAAAAAACCCTGGCTGTCACTTTTATTCAAAAGGGCACCACACCAAATCAACATTCACTAAAATCCGAATTTCCGCCCAATCCCCTTGTCTCCAGTAGTCTGCCACGAATAACTGGCTATTGATGAACGAACTGCGAATGCGACCGAAGCGGCATTCCAGCCGCCGCTCTGTGAGCTTTGGCCACCCCACCGGGTCGTTTGCATAGAAGATGTCCTTCGAAGTCTGTGCCGGCTTGGGGTCAGGCGCCAGACCTCTCGTCTGGAGCTTTGCCAGCTCCTTTGCCAGCTCTCTGGCCATCACTCCGCCGAGCTGGTCACAGCTGCTGCCAAATATTGAGTTGGGAAATGTCGGCCCAGTCGAATGCGTAGAACTACCGGATGCCAACTTGTTTTGGCGTAACATCCCCCCAACTACTACCCAGGGGTCCTGGGAACTTCAAAGTAGACCCTAAACCAAGGGGGCTGAGCACCCTAAACCAAGGGATAATAGAAGTTTTCAAAAAGGGGTTAGACCCTACCCCGCGTACCAGCCAGCTGGGTCTATCATGAAAGCCTTACGTCATCATGTTTATGGCTACGGCTGTGAAATTTCATTGTAGACCTTTGATTGCCTGGGTCTGGAATGGTCCTTTAGGTTTAGGTTGTGTGCCTCTTTATGATCGTTGTGCATCTTGGCACAACATACCGCAATAATGTGTTGCTGAAACCAAGAAAATGAGGCAATGGACACTGAACATTTTGAAAAATAATCTTGCAAGAAGGTCTAGTATGGAAATATTGGGGGACGGACAGGCCATTGAGATCATGCAGGATTCCATGAACACCATTCTAGACCCAAATTTGCCAAAGGTTTTTCTTATGAACCTTGACTTGTGGATTGCTGAGACACAAATACCAAAAGATCAGATGAGATAAGATGGCGGGTGTGAGTCCATTTGGTTTTCTTATTGATGGTCAAGAAAGACATTTCTGATCCTTGTTAATGATGCCATTTCCTTAAGATGATTTTGATGTCAAGGTATATTTTGGTTTCTGTTTGTATGGAAAGATTGGGGAAGAACATGCCATTGAGATAATACAGGATTCCATGAACACCCTTCTAGACCCAAATGTTTCTTCTTATGATCTTATCTGAGAAATTTCCAACATGGCCTTTTGAACAGACCCTCCCAAACCCACCCCTTTTGCTTAGAAAGACCACCAATCAACCAACCCCCTTTACTTAAATAAGTACGTAGAGAGTGGGAGGGTTGATGGGCGGGTCTTTTTAAGGGGCCCCGGGGGGTCTGTTCCAAAGGTCCTGTTTCGAATTTCTTGGAACCTAGACGTGTTGATTGCCGGGGGCCCAAACTCTTACTCTCCTGCTGGTAACACACATTGACATCCCAAGGTCCCAAGGTTCAAGCTGTGGCACCGCCAAGGTTTGCGTGGTGCCGCAGTGACAGGTGGGTAGTAACGGTCTATTGTCTGAACTGATAACATGGTCTGAAATGTATCCTGGGACCTTTGGAAAAGTAGAGAAAAAAAAACTCAACATTCTGGGTCTTTTTTGCCTTCAAAAGCCAAAGGTCTACCATCCAAGTCAGAAAGCACATGGAAGGTCTACAATGCCGGGCCCAAGGGCCCAGAGTGAAAAGACCCTAAGTAGTTGGGGGATGAAGCTGGGACCCTGAACCACTGGCTGCCCGAAACTACATATTCACTCTCTATGAACATTCTATGAACGATGATCATATATGTTACCAATCTTCAGCCTCCAACTTCCTACATTGTGGCCCCGTTGGAAGCTTTCTCTCATCATTATCATCTAGTTGGTGGTTTCAACCCATTTGAAAAATATCAGTGGAATTGGATCATTTCCCCAAGTAAGCGTGAACACAAACATATTTGAAACCACCACCTAGATCATCATTCAAAAAAATCGTCTCCACCTTATCAAAGCTTTTCACCGAAAATTCAGTAAAATCTGGATGGGTGTGGGAAAGTGAAGAGTAAACAAGTGAAACACGTATCTACTAAACTGATCTATAATCATCTATAATCTATATCCCCACTTAAATTTCCAGGGTGACGTCACCCATTCTGTGAAAATTCTGAGGGGATATACATAGTATTGCAAATAGAACATGCACTATTTGTAGACGTACATCATCAATGAAATACACAGCATCAGCTATCTTTATCATTCTTTATCTATCTTTTGTAAGAATATATTTTTCCCACCCGCGGGAAAACATCACCGTTTCGCCCAGTTCCAACCCGTGGTAATTTTCCAAAAAACTCGATCTCATCCCTCATCAGTCCGTCGACGCCTGCTCGGCTAAATCAGCCTTGACCTTTGCCTCATGTGCTTCATTTTCCGCTCTCGCTGCACGAGCTTCAGCCTCCCGATGATTTTTGTATATTTTTGTCAACTTTTGGATATCAGACAACGACGCGATTTATCTCCCTGTAGCTTGTTGCTGAGGGTAATTCCTGACAATGTTTGTTTAACTCTCCTCAAAAAAATCGGGTCATTAGCGGTAATCTTATATGTCATTATAATCTTCAGAAAATGTATTAAACACATACTTCCACCAAAAAAAATCATGTTCATGGAATCATGGGAATCTAAGAGTACCCCCCCAAAAAATGCCACAACCCCAGGAACCAAGAGCTTATTACCGGTTTATTAACCACCAATGATCCCTTAATACTCACTGAAACTAAAGTTAGGGGCGGCAAAATTTCCACTTGGAAGGGTGGGCCCTTGGTTGCTCGTGAAGAAGAAAAAGGGTGAAAGCTACCCATGACAAATGGAAAATCCCGCATGGTTAAATAGTCCAATCCCCATGTCAAACCCCAAACCATGCGCCTATCAAAGGGGGAAATCACTCGAAATTTTACCAAGCAACATTTAGAATTTTAAAAATCCTTCTTGGCTGGGAAAAATGATTTTCCCAACCAACTCCTTCCGCTCCGTTCCGCAACGAACCCTGCGGTTTCCCCTCCCCCGGCCTCGGCCACATTGGCCCGTTCCGTCTCGATGCGAGCTTCTTCTTTGGCACGTCGCGCTTCTTCCTTTTCCGCTGCGTTTCAAACCACGGAAAAGGAACGTGGGCATCTTCACGGATTTCTGCAAAACACCATGGTTCTTGGAAGATCACAATATTCAAAATGCTTCCACACACATCCAAGGGAAATGGAGGAAATCAACCAAACATCCCGCGACAAAAAGCATCCCATTCTGATGATTTTGGGGCAGGTTCCAGCCCTTTGCTGGAACAGGCGGAAACGTGTGTATCCGGCTTTTATGAAAAAAACACGGTTTTGTCTCTGTTTTTTGATGATGGGAAGTAGATTGCATCTACTCATGTGATATGATACTGATACTGATATTACACAAGTGTGTCAACAAGAACTGCGAGGCATACTAATTATATTGACCCTAACTTCCATTGCGGGACATCCCCGTCCTCTTGTGTGCTGGCATTTAGTTCAGCGGCGCGTAAAGCAAACTCCACTTCTGCCTGTGCGATTGTTGGAATCTCTTCACACTGGCAGCTTGATCAAATCATCTTACCAGTACCACAACCCGATCCTTAGGGGACTTACGATCAGCATGGTTGTTAACAACTACGTAACTGGGATGATCCTCCATGCAAGCCCTGTTTTTGGTGAAAGTTCCAAGCATAGAACCACTAGTGGACCAGTTGGTGGATTCAACCTATTTGGAAAATATTAGTCAAATTGGATCGTTTCCCCAAGTAGGGGTAGAAAAATAAAATATTTGAAACCACCAACTAGTGGAATAATGAATTTTGCACCGATAATTTTCAATCACAACCCCAGTCAAAGGTGGGATCCTTTTGTGTAGTCTCTGCTATTGGGAACGCCCTTGATAGATACATACATACACACTTGGATCTTCCAAGTGTCTATAAACATGTGCATACCATTAAGGCCATTTGGAAGGGGTCCCACAACCCCGTTTAGGAGACTCACTAACCATGGTTATTGACCACTTACAAGTCATGGGATGATCCTCTAAGTATGCTTTAAAACTTGGGCTCCAATGTGTGATGTATGAGAGGAATTTCACCTATCAACTGTGTTGTCGCCGAATTGTATACACCCCCCCAAAGAAAAGGGCAGTTGGACTTGTCAAACATCCACCATTTTTTTTTGAAAATGACTGTACAAGGTGGGCCCCGTTGCCAGTTAGAAGTGGAGTTGTAACCCCCAGAAATGGCCGAAAATAAACAGGTAACTGGGGTGCTTATAGGGAATGTATAACCCCATGTATAACTGGTAGGGGCCCACCTTGCTTGGTTTGAAGCCAACATCCACCATTTGTTACTGGAAATGCTGGAAAAAACACCAGTTCATGAAACCTTTGGAGGGAGTCAATTTGTTTATTTGTTTTGCACAAATCATCCCATAGGTGGTAGGTGTTTAAGCTATAACTTATAGGGATGTGTGGAGTTTGCCGTCCAAAAGGCTCCAATTTCACAGCATTTTGGGAGGACTTTCTGTTTCATCCAAAAAGACACCCCACCAACATGACAACCACAAAACAAAAAGAACACCTCCATCAATCAAAGATTGTTTCAACACACCGAACTGGAACACACCCAAAAAAACCTTTACCAAAAGGCTAAAAGAGGGATTTCTTTCATAGTTGGCTAGGGAGATTGCCTGGGGTGTGCTCTAGGGGTGTGCTGAAACAACCTTAGAATCAACGCACACATCCAACCAGCCAGTTCTGTTTTTCTCTAATGCCTGAGATTGGTTCACTTGGGCCAGCACCCTTAGAGTGACTTGGAAGTCGGCGGAACCACCCCTTCCGGTTGGCAGTCCAAATCTGCAGTGGATATGTTTGCAGCTTAACATCTATTTGAACATGAAAATGGTCATGAAAGTTAGGGCTTCATCTTTGCCAAAGAACATCAACATTTACTTGAAACTACCTGGTTGAATGAATGTCGTCTTTTTCAGAATACTTAGGGGGTCTATTATCCCATTCCCAGCAAACATGTTCATACTTCACCAAGCCAAGCTCCTCCAAATACCTGATATCTTGTTTGTTGGCTTGTTTTGCAAAGGAACCGTTATCCTAAACGAATGTTCTGCGATCCCCTTGAAATGATTAGGCACAGACGTCATACTTCACCCCACCAGTAAGCTACAACTGAGCTGAAAAAAAAAACCACTCTATAGAGTCTGAGTCAGCCACTTAAAAACTGGTTACGTTCCATTGTACTGGTCCTTGTAATGGATTATGATTAACCCCATATGAATGGGTAGTATAATCCCCTGTGCAAGGCTACACAACCAGGGGCCGTTCATCTTCTGTTCTTTTGTGAATTTCAACGTGCCGGGCTGGAGCTAGTTGAAAAACCCTGGAAAAAACCGGCTGTGTGTGAGTTCCTTGAACAAAATAATCAGACTTTGAAAGGATTGTGACTTGTGACTACATTGGATTTCCCCTAAATCATAAACATCTACTGAATGCGATTTCATTTGATTTGGGATTTCAAATTCAACTCTGGCTGTGGCATACACCTCCAATTTTCCTGAACTGGTCCCTTGGAATGCACAAAATTAGTGGAGTAGTATTGTATATATATATATATAGACGAGGCTATATTATGGACAACAAAAAAATATATATATATATATTAATGTACAAAAACAAGAAACAATGAAGCAATACATCATCTGGTGCTCGGTTTGGATTCTATCCAGCAATCATCTATGGGATTTTTCTTTTTCAGCTTCATCCCTACTACAGAAACCCCAAAAAACAGATCTGGCCAAATCATCATATTTCAGCAACCTGGATTTCCCTGAAATACGTGATTTCCCTTCCTGAGCTATCTTTTGGGGGCCCAGGTCGTGTGAGGTTGCTATAATTTGACAATAAAACCTTCCACGCTTTACTTGGCAAATTTGCTCCCCTCACCACCCACAACCTTCATTTTTAGGGGTTATGACCCCAATATTGAGGGCCCAAAACCTTCATTCTTCATGATTTTTGGGGTCCAAAGGCAGTGGATTTTCAAGCAAGTGACTCACTGTACTTGGCAAAGACGGCCAACGTAGCGACCTTACGGTGGAAACTGGGTCGAAGTTTCGTACAGTTCAAAGATAGTTTAACGCTTAGCTTCCCGAGATTTCAACAGAGGGTCAACAGAAACAAAAAACATACCGTTCCATTTTATGGTAATTTTTTATGAAATTTTACGGTACATGTAGGTAAATAAATCATAAATGGATGCTATGGGATAAGTAAATAACCAACATGCTGGATTTTCCTGGGTTTGACATTTCCTAGGTTTCCCAGTTTCTGCATGATGGAAGACCTAGATTTCTCACAATTGGTTGTGTCTTTGCGCTCCATTAAATGTTTTTTGGTGTTGATTGCATTAACAAAATATGCATGGCATATGTATATATATATATATTTGTGGTCCCAGATCTACCTATCTCATTTCGGGTTGTCGTTACAAAGTGGGTGGTCATTTTGACCAGTCCCCCAAAACTCACCACAGCCGGGCATCATATTTTTTTCGTGTGTTTTTTTCCTTTTCGGATTGATCCTTTTTTTGAATGAAAAATTCCAAACAAACGACGGGTTTGTTTATCTCCCTTAAATGCCCAACTTTTGTATACAACAAACGTTCCTACAATTATCTACAATTTATATGAACGAATCACAAATAATAGATAACATGGACAAATCCAGCACCAGTCGGAGTCGGGGAAAAGCATGGAAAAGCCATTCGGGATGGTGATTTTTTCCACCATGTGACGGAACTATGTCAGGCACCCTTTGACTGGAAGGTCCAGGTACAAGGTAACGAAAATCCAAATCATGAAGCATCAACCCCCCTGAAATCTAACATACCCACTACGGATCCATCAAACGAACGGTATCTTTACCTACATGAATCGCTAAAATTTAGCGATTCATGTAGGTAAATATACATCCTCGTCACACGGATGACCGTAATTTCGGATAGAGGGCCAAAAATGATGGGTTGAAAAAAACATGTCCGGATTCAAATATGGCTATTTTGGGTATCCATGCGAGTTTTCGGGGTTGTAGATTCTTGCTCCAAGGCTTGGCCGGACCTCAGAAGCCTTTTGTCCATCGAGGACTCTCATTGAATCGAATCAATTTCCGGATTCTACCGTAGGAAATCTTCACAGAACAAACCTAAAGAAACCCACCCGAAGACTGACATGTCAAATTCTGCAAAATCATCATCTTTTATAGACAAGAGACAAGAGACATCTTCAATTTAGTTAGTTTTTCCATCACTATCATCATGTTAGTTTTCAAAAAGTGTAATTCACCACAATGTCAAACATGAAAAACAAGGCGCCCGGCATCATTTTGGGAGGTGGTTCAGGATACCAATCATCAGATCAAGATTCATTTACAACTCCAACCTGCACCATCTGCATTGTTTCTCCATCTTGTCTTTCAGCCAACATCAACCCCAACAAGCAAAAACATATCTGAACAAAAATTCCATTGAAAAAATCCCACGGCCAAAACGCTCTCCAAAATCACTGACTCCAACATTCCACATCTTGGAAAAACGGTCCAATCAAAGGGGCCAGAAAGATTTGCAAGCCAGCACTGGGCTTGTACTTCAAGTCAGGACCTTGCACTTGAAGGAAATTGGCTATGGGTTTGACCGGCGGAGGTTGACATTTCTCTGATTGCTTAGTGGTTTACCAAATGCTAAACCTCGAAGTTCCCAACACTCTTCGGCTTTTTTGTTGGGCTTAAAAATTGACAGCTTCCATTGTTGCAACTCTCTGACCCTACAAATAGGGTACGGAAGCGCATAATAATGACTTGATGATTTATGGTACCCCTTGACCCCATCCTACGTAAATGTCAAACAGTCCCGGGGTTTTGTGGAACTTTTCACAATCCCAAGATTGCTGGCACTACATTTTCCTCACATTTTTTTCTCAGGGAAGTCAATGACTGGGGTCATCCATTTCATCCTACTGAAAATGAGGAGTTGATAGACTTTCGGTCCAAGTTACTAGCTACTTCGAAATGACACATGGACCATGGACCACTGAATCACTGAACTCTATCCATGTACCGATATCTTCCTCGGCAGCACTGAAAGATACCACCTGAGATATGTTTAGTGAAAGCGTTTGCATGTACTATCTGTAAGGGGAGTTATTCTTAGGGGAGTTACGATGCTGCTATATCTTTATTTCTCCAACCCAGATTTGCCTGCAATTGCCGGGATATTTTCTTGCTAACCTGATTTTTTGGGGAAATTCGTCACGGAGGAAAAAAAAATCTGAGGGAATTTTCTCCTGATCTTGCTTGAAAACACCGCTGCCATCCAACAAAAAAACTTGGCAAAGTGAAAGTCCACAAAGTGCATTTCACTCAAAAAAACAAAGAAAACTTTTGCAAAATCTGCACGCGCAAAATCCAACCCGGAAAAACAAACATTATATAGGCAAATAAAAATGGGAATTGATCCACATGTTCATGTGCGAAAATCTTTCAGGATGAGGCCTAATTCTAGGAGTTCCCCTTAAAATTTCCGGTGTGTTACCCTCCGTTAAACTAAAATATCCATAAAACAATCCCCCATGTTTCTCTAGTTGGTGGTTGAACCAACCCCTGAGAAAAATATGCTCGTCAAATTGGATCATGTCCCCAACTAGGGATGCATATAAAAAAATACTTGAAACCACCACACAGTACTTGGTAAATACCTTCAAATTGGTGGATGTTCCATTGCTATGTAAGTTTACGGGAGCGTAGCTGGTTGAGATTTAGGGTCAATGGGTTAGCTCCCTCTAAATGAGAGACTCATTTTTGGGTACAATATAACCCACTTATAAACAGGTGCTGATTTATCTCATTTGGGGTTTGTGTGTGTGTGATACAAAAAGTGGGGGTAGTACTTGGGGTAGAAATATCCCCACTGATACTAACCATTCCTAAGAAACCCAAGGGTTCCGAAAAATCTTGGAAGTACAATGAGTCCAATCCCTAAAGATGAACTACGTAGATACTACGTAGATTTTTCCGCCACAATCCGATGTTCAAAGGCCACAGAAGATGGGGGGAAATCCATATTGGACCTAAACCAAAATGCATCCAATTTCTACCTACCCATGGGCTGGCTATCCTGGGGCAATTTTGTACACCCCAAAGGAAATCCATGCATCCCTCAGTGACCATTCCTCATTTCCACATCATTGCGCCATCGGTCAGGTGACCTTCCCATTCCCTCCAAACCCCGGCGGGGCTTGGGAAATCCACATGATTTCCCCAACAAAATCAGAGCTCCCCAACTGTTTGTGTGGACGTTTCGAAGGGTATAGGAGAGGAAGAAAGTGGAGTGCGCCAGGGTCTGTAGCCATACGTAAGGTCGCGGCAATCCCAAACCAAGCCTCAGTTGGATAAATTCAATGCGTAGGACCCCAGCGAAAACATCAGAGGATGACGTGAAGATGTTGAGAAAACTCATGTGGGTGCATGGGCATCCTTTCCTTTCCCCCAGGTCTTATACCAACTGTTGAAGTAGGTTCTTGTTGTCTTAAACAAAAATCTAGCTGGTTCAAATTGAACTTGTGAATACCTCATGGCCTTGGTGATCCAGAATTGGAGGTAGCCACCCATGGTGAATATGAAGGGTTTTTCTCGTTGGGCTCAGGGTTTCCCAGTTTCCCAGGCACCACGAGGATTTGAAAAAAATAGGCTCGATCTGAAAACATTTCACAACCTTTACACTTGTCAGCATCCTGTGAAGGGGGGTTTGGAAGTCTGTACTTCATCCCTTAATCATCCTGGGGGGAAACGTGGCATCGGGGTGCTGGGCCAAGGTTTTTGTCTCCGCGGATTGGTGGGGAAAAAGTTCACCAGATTTTCTTTGGGAGAAAAACGTGGGCTAGCTTCGAGGCGTATCTTTAGAAAGACCAAGTCATCAGAATAAACATACACGCATCTTCCAAGGGGTTCTGTTTGGATCCAAAGGGATGGTGTATGGGCACCCCTTATCATCCATTCAGCACCCTTTGGAAGATCCAGGTAGACTTACATTTGCTATATGAAAGATGCATGGAACAAGTTCCAAAAAGGATTCTCCCAAATGATGATTTGACGGATGGTGATGTATCCCATGAAAAATTATCTGTGAAAAAATCACCTGAAAAAATCTTTTTGACATGTTGCAAATTCTCTCACAACAACTGCCCTCCCTCCAGCGCAGCTTCCACCCAAGAATCAGGTGCAGGCCAAATGTTTCCACTCAAGCTGAAGGTTCTCCAAAGTATTGTGTGGTGATGTCACTCATGCCAGCGGGTTTTCAAAGCCCTCGCTGAAAAGTCTAGGCCAGCAAAAGAGTGACCACCAACATCCCCAGGGACGAAAGAACCCGGACAGTGCCAGGGTTGGGAAATTGATAAATGGGTCGGGCCCGTGAAATGCTTGCGGTCAATGTGACATCACAAGCTGGCCTGCACTATCACGTTAACGAAACTGTCTACCAAAAACTAACTGCCTACTGCAATCATCATTTTGACATGTTGCAAATTCTCTCACAACAACTGCCCTCCCTCCAGCGCAGCTTCCACCCAAGAATCAGGTGCAGGCCAAATGTTTCCACTCAAGCTGAAGGTCTTCCAAAGTATTGTGTGGTGATGTCACTCATGCCAGCGGGTTTTCAAAGCCCTCGCTGAAAAGTCTAGGCCAGCAAAAGAGTGACCGCCAACATCCCCACTCCACTCGTGAACTCCAGCTTCCAGTCACTCTGGGAGTAGATAGCTGAACTCAGAACCAGCATCACTCTCATCAGACACACGTGCTCAGGCGACTGCACCACGGGTGATTTCAAAGTCGGAGAGACATCAGCCGGCTTGGTAGGCGAAGGGAAAGAAGGAGCCACCACCAAAGGTCCATCCAAAATGGCCAAAGGAACTTCAATGCACTGTCCACTCACATAAATCAACCCTGTCCATAACTTTCTACAAATAGTAACAATGCAAAAAGAAACCATCACTACACATAGGGATACCCATCCAAGGAACCAGGAACTGGCCACATTGACCGCCCCCATCCCCGTCCAGGTAACTGCAAAACCACTGCGCAAATGCTGGGAAAGCTGCCACCATAGCCTGCGAAGCCAAACACGGCAGCGAGAGCGCAACATAGGCCATGCAAACTTCACTTCAAGCTCCAAAGAAGAAGAACCTGCAACCGTAGAGCTTGCCGGAAGATCGAGAATTGCACGGCGCAGCAAGCGCAGAATCTGCTCTTGCTCACTGCCCATCTCCAAATCCCAGTGAGTCCACAGTGGATTTGCCCAACACACATGGTAACAAAGCATAACTTGATCATAGTGCAATTGGAGACGGCCAGATGGAAGAAGTTGAGCCCAAACTTTGGTTAGGTTGAAAGAAGTTGTGAGCTCCAAAGTTTCCGTAGAGGTCTGCAACGATGTCATAGAAAGCGAAATGGAGGTCGCCGCAGCAAGCATTTGAGCCTTCAACTCTTCATTCATGCAGGGAACCAAAACCAACGAGGCATTGGAACTCAACCACGTTGTAAGCACATGCTCATCATCCATAGTCATAATGCCCGCACACCTGTGAGCCACCAGATGAGAAATGTCAATGCCCCGCCAAATGTTCTCAGCTGAGTTTAGCCCATTGGAAGTTGCACTGGACATGACATCAGTGGCAGCATGCGCAATAGCACCAGTGACGTTAACAGCGTGTCCTGCCGCCAACGTGGTTGCTTCCCCAAGGTCGGCTGCAATGCCAAGCAACCTACCAACTTGAATCCAAGGTCTTTCTGCTCCTCCATACACAGCCAGCAGTAAAACTGCCACCAAAGTAACCATAGACCCCCCACAGCACTTCCAAAGCCAGGTGCATAGTCGACTACTGACGGAAGATCGAACTCTTCGGGTCCCCCCTCCTCCGAAGTAAGCCGCGGCCCTTGCCTTTGCCTTTGGCTGTGTAGGGGTAGTTACCACTGGTGCTCCCACCTGCAGCTCGGCTTGTTGTCCAAATAGCTCTGTCCACTTCTGGTGTCGCCACTGACGCTTCTGGTGTGCCGACAAGTAGTCTGAAGTTTCCGGAATCAAATCTCTCACCAGCTTTGACCTGAAATCTGGACGATCCATCAGAGGTTCCACTGAGGCTGCCCGGCTGCGAGCAGACATTCACTGACTCCTGCAGATCAAAATATCGCCAGATCCGAGATTGGATCCAGTGGGCTGTACTTTCCAACCTCTGTCCACTAATTTGAGCAGCAATGTGAGAAGCTCCGGCAACATCAATGTATGTGTTGAAACTAGTTTCTGAAAGCCAGCGACCACGAGCCTGCACTTCCTTCCTAGGGTGTCCCTGAAGAACCAAATGTGTTGCAAAACCAGCACGCCCCGAATGTGCAGTAGTCCCCAGATTGAGGCCATAGTGTGCTTCTAGGGTCCACCAAAATATACTGTTCCCTTTTCACTTTGGTCGAGTACGTTGCCCCCAACCTGATAGTGAGCGACTGACTGCGACCGAGTGGCAAGTGGACATGCCCAGGCTGCAATGCCAGAAGCTCTGACGGTCGTAGGCCTGTGCTATGCTGAACCAACATAGCTACTCCAACTCTGGGTCTTCCCTCTGAGGAATGCCAAGCACTGGAGAGGTAGGCGCACTCCATAGTCAAAGGCACCGTATGCTTCACTGCCTCGGCTGCTGCTCTTCCTTTCAAAGCTTCACGACACACACATAGCTTGCCCTTGACATGAGGTAAAAAGAACTCTGCTGCCGCCACCAACGTCATATGCTGAGCCTTCGTGAGATCTGCCTCTGTTCGGAACTCCATCAAAAGTAGATCGAGATCCTCAGGACAGGTGAGCACCAGGTCATACTGCTTCTGCAGGTACTCGGTGAAAACATCAAAACTCTTCTGGTATTTGATCAACGTGTCACCCTTGACCCGCTGCTTCAAATCTGGGTGTAGCCGCTTCACACAGCCACACACCTGTGCTAAAGTCACCATTGTATACGTGATAATTCGTCAGCTGGTTGCCGCGCTGACTCAACCCAAGGCAGAAAGGAACGTAGCCTTGCTGCAAGGCAAACCGATGCCTTCATCCTCAATACACGATTCAGAGCAAAAGAAGGGCTCCTACCTTTGGTCATTGAACATGCTGTAGGCATGTTATCCTGCAGGGAGAACAAAGTCTTGTCATGTAGGGCCGGCCATCCACCAACCCTACGCAGCATCTTGAGCACAGCGCGAGCTTCGCCAATGGTGATGTGGTCCCCAAAACGCCAGCGCCCATAGTCCACAGCCTTCCAGCGCTCAGGTTCAAACAGCTTGTTGGGAAGCAGGGTGTAAGGCACTGTAGGTCTTAGCGCCTTCTGAGGAAACTTAGCACCATGCAGACCATCCAGCCTTGCAATTGATCTGCCCAAAGCTTCACCCTGATGCAACAGGCTGTCTATCTCTACATCATCTAGCTCAGTGACTGCTATTCCATAGCCACCATAGTCCACTTCATTCTCACCCATGGCATCCGTAGAGAATGCGCCGACATGACACACCATCAACGGCACAACTTGTGCCATCGCCCTGACCTCATCTCTAGCCAGCGGCCACCACTTCATCATCTGGTCCTCATGCTCCTCCAGGAACCTGAAGACTGCATGCGGTATGCTGAGGAGGTCCCTCCTGAGAAGTGCACCAAAGATCCACATTCCCAGCAGCGACCTCAACACAGCCGTGCTGACCACCTGTTGGTTGACCAAGTGCATCAAAGCTGCCCTCAAAAGCACCATCTTCTTCTTCGGCAGCCTAAACTCTGCCGGCTTCTCAACCACCTCATAGCCCACCACTTTGTCCAGTTCACCAGCTCTGCTTTGTTGTGTGAGCTGAAAGCCCACAGCCCCAAGGCTACTAACAGTCAAGTCCAAGAGCTTGTCGCAGTGTAGTGGTCCATCCGTCTTTGCACTGATGAAAACTGTGTCGTCCACATGAACATAAGCTGCCGACTGTTGATTGTGCACTCTCACACTGAAGCCACGTGCTGTAGCCTCATTCAACATAGCAACCCCTGCTGGCCTGGTTGTTGACAAAGTAGACCATGCAGTGATCCTGGGAGCACTCACACAACCAATCTGCGAAAGCGCCCCCGTAGGTCCAGTCTGCTCTGCAGCATATCGTCCAAGAGTCGCCATCAGCATAGACGCCAGTGCCTCACAAAGTCGAGGCGGGTAGGTCTGAAGCCGCCTTGTGTAGAAGCCACCTTCATCACATCTCCCAATTGGAAGCTCCATGTTGATGATGCTCACTGACACCCGGACACCTGACACCGTCAACCATCTCCATGTTGTCCAAATTCCCAGACAGCGTAGTAAGCTTTGGTGCCAGGCCTCCAAAAGGACATTGATGCAAATGCACTCGACGGCCTCCAACTCGTTCCTCAAAGTTACACATCTCCTCAGTAGCCCAAATTGATGGATAGGGCTCAACTCCTGGATCTGCTGGATGCTCCCACAAGTAGCCTCCTTCCTCTAGAAGCCACATTCTCAGCCATGGCCAAGAAGTTCAGCCAAAGGGTGTTGGCCTCACCACACGAAGCCTCTCATGTTCTCCAAGATCTGGTCGACCCCAGATAGCCCATCGAAACCGAAGTGGTCTCGGACCTCCAGGAATCTTCACAAAGCGAGACCCCGCCACTGTAGAGCAAGGAGGCCCCCCAAAGAAAATATCCACCAGGCCCTCTTCTGCTAAACCCATCAGTTTGCTGAAAGTGATGGGGTTTGCAAAGTCCCACTCCGGATCCTCAGCCAAGTCAACCGAGATCATAAGTAGTTTGAGGCCAGCTTCCTGCATCTTGTGTTCCAAGAACTGCTGAACATCTCCTTCTCTGCGAGCGCCTGCAAACATGTGAATGACCACGTAGATTCTCTCATCTTCGTGCTTCGTCCTCCTCACCTCCTCACAAAAACCATCTACGGTCCAGCCAACTGAATTTTGGGATCCCCACCTCCTGAGCTTTTGTCGATGCCCCCACTCTTCATCTCCAAGGAGCTCCAGGTCAGGTTCGCCATGGTCGGAATCCACACTGTCCACTCCTCTTGGATCATCACCAGTCTCATCACCATCACGAATGCATAGACGAGCAGCATAGTTGAAAAGAGTCTTTCCAATGTGCTGCAAATTGATCCTCATGAGGATGTAGACAGAGTGACTTCCCCCCATGGCCAACCTGAGATACTTTGGGGCAACATAGGTCAACTCAGGTGTTGCAATTTGTTCCTTCAAGCCACTATCCAAAAGGTCCCATGCCAACGAAGCCAAGATCGGTGGAGCGGCCTGCCAACTCGACATCCACTCCGGGACCTTGACATAGGTGAAAGCTGACACACATGTGGTCCTCCTTCACAAACACTCGAGCCAACGAAGAGCCACCACCCATTCCAAGATGCGCCCTAGCTGTTGGGTCACCAAACATGTAGTTAGCCGCACACTGCATGATGAGCTTGCGCTGATCATAGCCATTCTTCTTCACCACCGTAGAGACGCCAGCCACCGCCTTGATGTTGGACATGAGGTCCCACTGCCAAAGGTGCCTGACATCATCACGTCTGAGGTAGGCCAAAAATTCATCCAGCTCACCTCCAATGAAGCCATACCGTTGTTCCACCTCTTTGAAGATAATGCTGCACTTCCCCTGTGTCTCCACCACATGTTCTTCTTTGGCATAGTAGGCAGCATCTTCAGCAGGCAGAGCTTGAAGCATGTCAATGTAGCCATCATCTTTCGGCTCCACCATGCGATCTGCAATCATAGGGCTGTCTGACTCCAGTTGGTCGAACGTAGCCTGATTCATCCAGAGGTGCTTTAAGAAGGGATGCTAAAGACTGGACGCCTGTCAGGTGTAACCCCCGGCGTTCCCTGACCTCCAAAGCCACACGTGGTTCACGGCCAGAAGCCTGGCTGCTGTCACCTTCATTCGGCTCCTCACTCCAGCATCAGGCGAAGTCAGCACGGTCGCAACATGACCAGTATGCAAAGCATTGATGACTTTGATAAGCCCTCTTGCAGCTCTTTGCACTTGTAACCGTTTCTTCTGTCTGTCACGAAGTCTGCAGCTGCGTTTGGCCTTCCAAGTCACCAGCTCTGGCATAGGGAGTGGAAGTAGGGGCCAAACATCTGACCCAACGAATTCACCAATGGACGGCATAGCGCTGCCCAGTGGTTCCGCCCACCCATTGCACTTCATCTCCGCCTCCAGCGGTGAGCATGCCGAAGGCTGAGCGGTAGTGGCTCATCCTTGCGTTGTCTGACCTCCCTTCTTGCCTTTCCGCCCTTTTCCATCACTCTTCCCTCCTCCACCATGGCCACCTCCATGCTCGAGCTTGCTGAGCTTTTGGCCACGTTCGATGCGCTGATACTCTGTCTTCGAATGAGTATTGGCATCATCCAGCATCCACTTCGGAGCTATATCTGCGTTAGTTCCAGGTGCCCTCACCCCCAACATTCTGTTTGCACCAGTCTTGTCCTTGGTCCTCCGGAAGTAGATGAAGGCTCCCAACTTCCGCAAGTGGATCTCCAAAGTGTCTGACGTAGCCAGCTTCGCCATAACTTCCGATTCTGAGCGACAACCAGCCAATTCGAAATCGATTATAGTTGCTCCTGTGAACAAATCTTGGAATTGCGAAGAGCTCTTAGCTTCAAGGCCAGCATGCTGTTCATTGACCCACTGACGCACCGAACCAACTCCTTCGGCACGAATGTTGCGATAGAGCTCGGGTCCTGCACGTTGAAGGTCTGCCGGTAACTTCAAATGCCATGCCATCTGCTCAGGATCAGACACTTGAATCTGGTCTGCACTGTTGCGAAGGATGGCTCCACCAGCACCATGTGGGGGGCCAGAAAAGCTTTCCAGCTCCGTCAGTTGTCTCTTCGACTCTTCAAATCTGGGTGGTCCGACTGTGTGCACTCCCACATAGCCATGACCACGCAGCACACCATCCACCATAGTCGTCAGCCCAAAGAGGTCAACCTCATTCTTCACAGCTTGCCAAAAGAGAGGCGCCCATGCCGGCTGTGTGCTATGCAACGAATAGGCTTTCTCCAAAGCAACTCGAAGCCTCATCGCCTGCTGCTTCACAGGCTCCTCGGCCCCAACGGCATAAGGGGCATATCCCCCAGGCAAAGCCACATTCGCTCCTGCTGCTTCCACATGAACTGCTCCATGGTCGATCTGTGGCACTGCTGTCATGCTCTCTTGCGGCAGCTGGGATAAAGTTAGCCCAGACACCAATTGCACATCATAGAGCTGATTGCGATAGTCCACCACTTTGCCACGCTGGCCCTGCACGGGGCTGTAGCACCTGTACCATTGCAAATGACCTCTGCACCGATTGCGAGAACCTGCACACCACCAGTCATAGTAGCACTAGAAGATGCAGAGCCCAAAGCGCCAGCATTACCTGGGAATGGCGGAGCTGACACGGGAGGAACATCGGCACTCTCAGCAGGAGGCTGAGAGGGCAGAGGCACACGTTGTCTGGGCAGGCCCATAGCACTATATTCAATCACTCTTGGAGGCATTGGAGGAAATCTCTCAACCATAGAGTAGTACCAAAGCAAAGCACCCAATCCAAAAGATAGAGTAGACCCCACTATAATATAAAAGCGCCATCTTCCAGAAACCAGCATTTGATCTAAGAGGAAACCGCTCAGCCCCGCCAACATAAGAAGTATATCAGCAAATCTGATAGCCCAATGTCGCCTTTCACGTAATGGATCAGCGATACCACTGGATTGGAAAAGAGGGGTCACCGTGTCATTCCAGATATCTTCATTCGAACACACCAGGGAGAATCTGTCTGCCAGAACCGTTCTAGAAACTGAAGCTGAATAAAGGTTCCACAGTAAATCCACCCTCTGCCGAACTGTCATCTGCATGACATCACTCTCTTTTTCCAGCCAGTCTATCAGAGGTCCAACACACCTTTGAATCGAGGACTGTTGTGTCTTGAGGTCTTCGGATTGAATGCTACTGCGCACTCGGCCACGTACCAGCATCAAAACTTCAGTCAATCCAGCCATGTCCTTGGTCTCATCCAGACCTGCAAACAAAAAGGCCTCATTGACCTCCGCCAGTGCTGCTGCCGATAGTTGAGTCATTGCGGCAACTGAAAGGTGACTTACAGGCTCAACATCATCTTGAACCCGTGAAATGCTTGCGGTCAATGTGACATCACAAGCTGGCCTGCACTATCACGTTAACGAAACTGTCTACCAAAAACTAACTGCCTACTGCAATCATCAAAGTAAATGAAGATTTGTTTACTGCCAATGTTTGAAGCAACCAACACCAAACTGTTTGGGATCGGTCTTTCAATGTGGCTGGAAACCATGTTATTCTAATTGCGAGCCAATTGACCCAGTATGGGGAAATATAGTGGCTCCCGGAACTGAGGGGAACAAGTCCATATCCCACCCGGAGAAAAGAAAAATCATAATATGAGACAGTTCCCAGGATGGTAACATCAAGAAATCCATTCTAAAGGCTTTCATCACTATCGAGCCACTATTTCATGGAACGTAACCAGTGCGTGTTCTTGCCACATGGGTCTTTGGTAGGAGAAGTTGATAGTTCCTATCTCCACCCCTACCAGTTGCAATTGGAATTCTAACTCTTGTAAGTAGTAGAGTTTTAACCCCAGTTACCCACTTATAAGGCCATTTAAAAAGGGGCTATAACTCCACTTGTAACTGTTAGGGGCCCACCTTGTACACATCCACACCACAACCCGTTGCACCAAAACAATCACAACAGAACAAAGGGTCGATGTGATTGCCAAGAAGACCATGTGGTTCATCCAAACGTCCTCTCAGGATGTTGGGGGAGTTACCTTTGCTTCAAACGGCAAGTTCAACTTTTTAGTTGTTGTAGATCCGAAACCCCAAACATGCCATGAATATCTATGAACCCATGATGTTCCATGTTTCAAACAGCCTCAAACATATATGATCCCATGGTTTTATGTGTCCCAGGATATTGATTTGTGACCCTGGGAGATGCCTAGAATTGAAGGCCCCAATTAATTTTCTTTTATGATTTCAATCTGAGACTTTTTCATGATTGGCAAATATGTTTTTTGGTGAATCCAGAATGCCAGGTCTTTCAATTGATGTTTTAAAAAATATGTGTGTTTGTTTAAATAACTTTTTGAATGATACGTCTTTTTCTTTGTGTGTGTGTGTGGTTATTGTTTTTGTGAAAATCTATTGTTCGTTCGTCATGTTCAATGATTTTCCTAGGTTGTTCCGTACTTTTCATCAAGTGTTTGAAAAAACATAAAAACACATAATGAAAAACACATTAAAGAAAAAAACAAAATCAGAGGTCAAGAAACAATTTTGGAAGAATTGATTTTTTTTTATCAGTCCTTGAGGAATATATATGTTCTTTAATGTTTTCTTTAATGATTTGTTTTAACGTGTTTTTTGTTTATTTGTGATTTTTCATATTTTTGTTTGGCTAAAATGTGTTTTCTTTGTGAACATTAAATGGTTGTTCATATTTTTAGTGAGTTTCCTTGGTTTTTCCTTACTTTTCACATGTTCAAAAAACATATCAAAACAAATCATAAAATAAAATAGCTAGGGCCCCCAAAAAACATTTAAACACAACGACATAAATGCACATCATTAAAAACAAACATACAAAAATCATTTGAACAACACTTTAAAAAAATACATGCTGATTTCTGGAGATTGGCCTTCTCCCAAGGTCTCGAATATTGATCTGTTTTTTTTTCCGGTTTCGGCCCATAATGCAGCATGCACCCATTTGGGGGTCAATAAATTTTGAGCCATACGAGGTGGGCCCCAACGAGTTTTACATGGGAAAACTAACCTGTAGGCGGAAGTAACATGTTATAACCCCAGTTCCCATCTTTCCCGCCCCCATTTCACACTCCACTTATAACGATTGTAGGGGCCCCGGTCCCTTGTAGCACTACAAAGCCATACAAAAAAATACAGACCCATCCTAAAACTAACATAGCTGTATAGCCTCGAAAAATGGTGGTTTCCAAGTTCGGAATCTCCTTTTCCAAGGGGAAAACTCATTTGCAGGGGCGAACATGTGAGTTTCAGGGAGTGTATCACACCACTTCCCTGGATCCAAACATAGAACCTGAAGATGATGGTCAAAGGAAGATGTTTTTCCTTCTCGTTTCACACAACTTATTTGACATGGAAAAAAAAAGGGTACCTCCGAAAAAGCCACTTTTTTGGGGGATAGATTCTTTGGAATACTGGCACCTATAATTCACCGGTCATCCAAGTAGAAACTATTATATATGATTGATTCCTCCTCATCAAAAAAACATGTGTTTCTGGCTTTTGGAATGTTATTTTTCACTTGGCTTTCTTTAAATGATGTGAAATCGACCAGTGAAGAAGTGAAGAAGCAATTTTTGATTATTACAACTATAACAAATCTTAGCACCGAATGAATGTCAACAATTCTGTCGTTAGCTTGGGAGTGTCTCCCATTTTGGGCAGGCAATTGGGAGCGCTTTTTCGGGGTTCCTCTGTACACGGATAGGGGGCCTGGTAATCAGAGCTCGCTATTAGGAATCGCATCTACTGTTGAGCATACCAATTGGACAATATGAACAGTACTAGTCAAACTGCTTCCCCAATTTAATCAAGATATTAAAACATGTGCAGACATCCAAAGAAAACAAAACCATCAACTTAACAACTACTAACAAATGGTTTATCTTCACAACACATGTCAGTGTTTGCCACTTAACAGGTCCTCGGACAAAATGAGCCCCGGGTCTAGGATCGCACGTGCAGAGATATAAGAATACCACACGGCCAAGATCCTCGTTGCGAGAATGTTGGGCTAAAGGTCCACTGATGTAGCTCGATGTTCCGACGAATCATGGAATAATGGAATACCCTCATTATTAAAACATGTGGGGTGGTGCACATGTTGCACATGTTTGGGCGAAAAAAGTTGCGGGGTTAGACAATCTAGAAACTACAGGCTGCAGACCCCATGTGGTATGTCTTTCTTATTAGCTCAGTTATTTTGTGATCAAAAAGCCCTGATTGCATCTGGTTTCTATCCTTCAATGGCATATCATGAATATAGAGTATGGTGTGGCATGGTAATTGGAAGCAGCTGTGGAAGGAAACAGGGTGTTGATTTTGCATGCATTGTAAACTCACAAAAACTTGAAATTTGGATTTGAGCATAGGAGAATCCATGAGAATCTTCCCGTTCCTAACTACAACTCCAACAAAAACTATGGCCCAAATTTGAAAAACATGTGCCCTTCATGTCAAAATGATGTAACTTGCTTGATTTTACCCCAAACATCTGCTGTATGTTTATCCTAGAAAGTTCGAAAAACATTGTTCGTTTCTCCATCCTTGGTATGTTGGGTGGTCTGAGTCAAGGTTTGGGCGGTTTTAAGGCATCTTATCCTCGTGTTTCTTACTCACAACCGTTGGCATTTAGACGGAAGGATGTGTTCATTACTGAGGTTTTTGCTCTTTGAAACCCATAGGATCCATGGGACGAACGGTATATTTACCTACATGAAAACCATGAAAATCAACCGTGAAAATGTAGGTAAATATAAAATCCTCCCATGGATCCGTAATGGAAAAAACCCATCGTTCTAAGTCGTGGAGTGAAATGGGGCCCGCCCAGTAGCCCCGGGCTAAATGGCCCAAAAATACATGGGTAACTGGATGAAATAACCTAAACTTATATAGCGGTTATAAACTCATGTATAAATGGTAGGAGTCCTCCCCTTTTAGATTCGAAGGTAGCTCCAGAAATTTGAGAAACATCTCAGTTTGAGCCATGGCAATTTCAACGAATCAAACTTCCACCAGTTTCTTGATACTGTTGATGGAAGAAATCCGGCGGTTGCACCAGTTGAGGATGGTAGTTTATCCCATTATGAACTGGGTTTCATACATTCCAGGTGGTGCAGGATTTCTTGCATCAACAGTATTACACAGATCGCAAATGTGTTTGTTTTTGGTTTCTGTTGTTTTTTTGGATCCAAAGACTGCTTGAACCTTCGGCATTTTGTGGAATGTTGGATGTCAAAAATCCGTAGTTGAATTCCTTGAGACTTTATTCCCCGCGAATTCGAAGTGAAGAGTAATCAAAAAGACAGAACTAAATGATGAACATGATATTATGAATATTTGAGGATGATCATATGATGATCATCTCATACAGGAAGGCAGTCATTTAAGATGCAGATACTGTACCTGCAATGTAAATTTGCAAAAAAAACAACTTGGGATGATTAATCTAAAACCTCCCTAAAACTAGCATAGTCTCTGCAACTAGACCATCCAAAAATGAAAGTATTGTCTTCCAACTACCATCTTTTATGGGCGATTTGTTAGTTTTAGGAACGCTAGTTTTATAAAATGATCTCCACATAACTGGGTAGGATTTCATTCCCTACCCTAAGCGTACACCGTTTGGGCTCCCAACAAAAAACCAAAAAAATACCCAGTCGCATCAGTTACCAACTAACGAGGTACACATAAATAATCATTCTCCACTTCATATTGGGCCGCACGTTGAGGCTCCAAAGAATGGAGATGATCTCGGGAAACGACGAGGATTGGGTCCGGATGGTGGGAACGTAACGGAATGCAAGGAATGCAACCCCAAATCCATGGCTCCACCATATAGGATTGGTAAAGGCGCCTGTTTTATCCATGTATTACTGTTATGTGTCTATAGATATATAGAAGTATAATACATATATTCTTTTATACAGTAGACATATATATACGTATACATAATACTTAATCCAAGCAAACATCCAGCAAATATAAATATCTTAAAACACACACAGTATATCATATCTATCTACAGTACTCTGTTCCTGTGTTTTCTTTCCATCTGTGGTTCAATTTTCACGTGGTTTTCGCTATAGCAAACCTGACTGGCTCACAGAATTGAAAATGTTCAATGTAGTTTCCATGCGCTTTCTCGCGAAATTACTCCATGTATACATGTATGTTTTTAAAACACAATATCTAGTTGGGTGGTTTCAACCCATTTTCAACCCATTTAGTCAAATAGGATCAAATTTTGGATCACGGGAACCCCCAACTCTTCACATGTAAACATATAAAACACCTTGAGCGAAAACACCACCGAACGATATGCAATCACTATATGGGTGTTTCCTAAAATGGTGGTACCCGACAACCATGGGTTTTCCTACTAAAAATGATCATTTTGGGGTGTTTTGGGGGTACCACCATTTTAGGAAACACCCATATGCACATATTCATATTTTGTGGTTACAATAACATACTGGGGACTTGAAAAAAAAACCTTGGGTTTCACTACGGCGCAAATATCCTTTGACATTATTGAAACACGAAACAACACTCGGGCAAAACATGCGGACTTCATGGGACATAAACAAGATCATCTTGTTGTCTCGCAGCTGTAAGGATGAACAATCGCTTGGCATAGGAACAATGTGATGCGGAAGAATGGGATTTGAGGGTGGACTGAAACAGTGTTGACTCCCCCCAAAAATACCTGGCTAGAACCTGAACATCACCCCGACAGAAAAAGGAAATTCTGAAGCAAACCTTCATCTTTATTGTATTTTTGGACTCCATGTTTTCGGCAAGTGTAGACATGATCTGGTGAAGCAAAGCATTTGATTGACATCACTGCAAATGCTGGGAAGGGAACCAAAATGATGCTGTTTGGAATCTATCACCCAAATGCTCCATGTATGGATTATTTACCTACAAATGGCTACATTCAATGGAAAATGCAGGAACATATTCCATACATGGAGTGTTTGGGTAATAAACAAAGATTTGGAAGACGAAGAAAACATTGGTAGTACATCTGAGACAGTCAATCATTGAAAGCAAACATATTCAAAGGGCAAGCAGGATAGACAGTGACCTAAGAATCGTAGGACCTGAACATTTTGTGCCATGGTGAATTCACCCTTCCATTGGAGATTTCCTTCATGATTCATATGACCTCAAATCTGTGCCATGGTGAATTCACCCTCCCATTGGTCCTTAATGATGCACGACTTGAGTCAATTTAGAATCATTTGGAGTGCAAACTTTATTTAGTAACGAAAATCATGTAGGTGAATGAAATGTCTGCAAAGTCAATGGTCCAATGGTTGGTCATTTGAACCCCAATGCCTCATCAAAATCTGGGAACTTGGAGGATCCTTCCAGTTAGTAAGTGGTTAGTAACCCCCATATCTAAGCCATTTAGGGAATTTGGAAGGGAAGCGTTGCCCTACTTAGGGGACGAACACGATCACCATGGTCATTAACTACCATATCCAAGTCCTGGGCTGATCCTCCCAAGTATACTGGAACATGGGGGACAGCTTTTAGAATCAGGCCTCTTCAAATAGGAAGGAAAAACGGGCCATTTGTAACTCTGGAAAAGGGAGGGGGGGGGAAGAATTCTCTTGGGTGGCGGAAATTCGGCGATTTCAAACCAGATTGATGAGGTTGGTATACTTAATCCTATTATTCCCTAGACATCCAAACACCTCCTGAGAAGGTATTTGGACACCAAAAACATGACTAAAACACCTTCTCAGGAGGTATATATTCGGATGTCTAGGGATTGACAGAATGCTATACATTCCAGGTGTTGCATTTCTGAAGCATCAGTAATTCGTAATCCTTATAAGTGACTTGTTGCAATCATTCCCGGCTGAAAACATTTGATTTGAGCAAAAACAACATCTCAAAAGTGATATCCACTGAGACTGGTTGGTTAGTCGGCACCCCACAACTAATGGCATATCTATCAGAAATAGCACTAATCTCTACAAACTGAACAACGTAACTACATGTTTTTTTGTTCACTTATTTCTATGTCAAATGCCTTAAAAATTACTGGGGATCCTTTCATGATGGAACTGGGGATTTGCAAATATCAAGAAAGCCTGCGGCTCCGACGTTGGTGGTTGAACCGACCCATCTGAAAAATATTACTGTAGTATTATATAGTATTATATAGTCATATGTAGTAGTCAAATTGGATCATGAAACTTCGAAAAATCTGGGTGAACATTCAAAAAATATTGGATTTCATTTGGATTTCCACTCAATGTTTTTGGGTATATTTACCTACATTTGCCACAAATTTTCGGCGAAAAATGTAGGTAAATTTGTCGAATATTATTGAGTGTTTGGGGGGTTGGAGTTTCCCACCACCTGGGTGGCATTCTCTGAACATGATTGGCAAGCTTCTAGCAAGGTCAAGGTATTGGCATCGCCAAACCTTGGTGATAATCATCATCCGGTTTTTGTCGTTGGAAATATGTTGAGAGAAACGGCGTTTTGGTCGGTTTTTGTCGTCGTTTTTTTTTGGTTTTCTAAAACGGCGTATAGGTGGTGGGTCGGGGCGTGAAACGTCGTTATGCGCTTTTTTTGGGAGGATCGAGAGACAAAATACGTACGTCAATGCTTCTGAATGTTCAGGCTGCAAAACCGTCAATGCGGTGGAAAAGACAACATGATGATTCGTCCCATATGCCCATATGTGTCTCTTCTAAGGCAACTTAGGCTTGCTACCAGCTAACTGAATCCGGAATTGATGGAGCATTTTTGTTTGGTTCTCGGATTCCCATGACTTTCCATCCCCCCAAAAAATACTCCCAGGAGACCTGTTTTTTGGGCGATTTTTGGTGTGTTTTTGTTGGCCGCTTTGGTGGCGCCAAAACAAACACATTGTCACATTGCGATTTTTGCATGAAGAAATGGATCTTCAAAAAAGAGCACCCTCAGCCGTAGCCCCTGGCAATGATTTTCCCTCAACAACAAAAATCATAGTCACTGGATGTCACTGGGATCCCCCCAAAAAAAATTAAACAACGGTGAACTGATATAATATCCAACTGAGAATTTCGTGCAACACTCAGGTGGTGATGATCTTCTTGGGATTTTTGAAAAATTATACGAATTATAGGCAGGACCCAATTTATACAGTTTGTAGAGACGCAACTCATCTCAGGACCCCCCCACGTGGAACCACTGAACCAACGTGGAACTACTGCAGCCAAGTGCACAGCAAACCATAGCTTGCCTGTTTTTGCCATGGGTCTTCATCGGTGAAGTTTCCTGGGACAACAGGAAACATCTCTGGGGTCGTCGTTCCTGTAAAAGAACTAATGTAACTTGAAAAAAGGACCACACACCTGCCATCTGAGATCAACACATCCACAACCACTACGCTTCAGCTCGTTTTTGTTCAACTCATTGGTTTTCACAACCGTTGGATCCAGTTTTTGTTGGGCTTAAAAATATTACCAAGTCCCAGAGGTTAGATGAGGCAAGCACCATGTTGGGACTTTCCAGTAAGTACTCACTCAAAATCCGGGGAGAAAACTTAGGGAAGAACAAAATCATCCACCAGCGACCCTTCCGAGTGACCCAAACTTGGGGGTTTTGTCCAGTGCCTTTTCAGGGGGAAAAAAGTGACCTCAATTTGAATTATAAAAAGGTCGCTTGGAAGAAGCTGGAATGTTTTCCGTGTCCTTAGAACCCCATAGGATCCATGTATGGTATATTTACCTACATTTACCATGAAAATCACGCATTCATGTAATGTATAGGTAAATTTACAATCGTCCCATGGATCCTATGGGAAACGCATGGGACGAATTTCTTCGGAAGCCAAAGAGCTGATCAATGAGAAGAAGACCGTGACAAAGCAATAGGGGCCAATGGCCTGAAAAAGAGACAAAGCTTTGTCCAGGGCTTGTTTTGGATATGGATTTACAGTAATGTTTGTGTGCAAAAAAACATTATATGGATGAAACCCCCGCAAATCATGGGATATTTACCATATTAACATATATATGAACCAAATCATGGGATATTTACCATATCAACTCATGTTTTCCCACAGGTTAACCAGGATCCAATAGGCCGGCATTCGGAACCTTTCGACACTCTCTGGAGGTGAGCGCTCGGAATGGGTGGCTTCAAAACATGTTCCCCTTTTTGTTGATATGGATGTTTCCAAGAATAGGGGTGGGCCCCAAAATCGATTGTTTATAATGGAAAACACTATTAAAATGGATGATTTTGGGGGAAAAGCCACTATTTTTGGAAACACCCATATTATATGATGATCTTGGAATTTGTTGAGCTTTAAATCGTCAACATTTTATCAACACTTCATATCCTTTCAGAGAAATCCTACGAAAATTGCTTGTGCTCCACCAATATGATCATGTACAAGTAGAATTTATTTTATGATACAATCCCAAGCATCATCTGCACATAGCAGCAAATCCATTCAACAATCAAAATTGAATCGCCCTCTAAAATCGATACAAGTAACTTTCTCATCTGAAATAACAGTACAATGCCTTCTGTCTAAACAAATATACAAGTACTGCATGATTTTCCAAGATTCAGATGCTCCATGTATGGTACGTATCGTTTTATCTACATTGGGTCAAAATGCACCTACATTTGTGGGTAAATGCAGGCAACCGTTGCCATTCCATACATCCAGCCATGCAGCAATATTTCCACCCAGCATGGATGAGCGCAGCAACCTTTGCGTCTACTAAACCAAGTCGAAATTACGAAACTACAATGTGTCTTCCCAAAAAAATCCATTGCAGTGGCAGCTGCAATATCTTGCACAAAAATCCTATGAGCTTTACAAGACAAGTTTGGACATTTTCATGATTTTTCTTATGGCTCTTGGGCTCCTGTAAGGTGGTGAAACCTTGGTTTCGATGTCCGAACTTCGGCTGCCAGGTGCGTTAAACAACACCCTGGCCTGCGTCAAGACCTCAAAGGCAATGTCTGCCTCCCGAGCTTTGTGATCAAAATTTGTCGAAGTTTTGTCGTGTTTTATTTTGTATGCACTTAAATAGTTTTAGTTGGCGAATTCTGCCCAAAGTTTGCTGATTTGTTTTTTGTTTCCCGGGGAAAAGTGTGAAGATGGGCATTCTTGTTGCACAAAATTACACTCCTCCTTTTGTGTTGGTCAACGACTCTCCGAAAAAACGGTGTAGTAGTCAAAGTGATTCTGAATCTGTTTTGTTGTCGAGGGGAGTTCATACAAGGTGGGCCCCAACCAGTTGTAACGTATGAGCAATGAAAAAAAAGTTGCTTAGGGTACATAGGGGATAATACTACACAGCTATATGGGGATTATAATAAACCATTATAAGGATCCCTTTTAAACAGGCAGCCAGTAGAATGGAAAGATGTTTTTTTCGTGGCTCATATGGCAAAGCAACGCTCCTAAATGATGCCCAAGTGGAATCTGTGAATCCAGCGTTTTTATCCCCTCATATCAGGAATCAGGAAACCCGTTTAGAGTTTTAACCGATTGATACCAAAAACTTGATGCGATCACCCCCTTCAAACGTGGGACGTTCATCATTCAACTGGTTGAAAAACCTACCTGTCTGCGCAACAGGTAAATATCTTTGCCGCAGCAACAACGGACAAACCAAGACTGATCGAAACTGATCGAAACTCTTCAGTTCCAACATGTTGGAACAACCATCATTAGATACATACCCCGAACGCTCCAAAACGCTCCCACCAGCAGCTAGTAAAACCATCCGAACAAACAACTTGTGACTGGCCTGAAAATCTTTGTAATTCCCTGGATTTGGCAGGCCATCGGGTATCACTGAATGAGCTTCCTTCTGTCGCCGTTTCGGACATGACTCCTGGAACAAAGGACACCCCGATGTTGGGGAAGCTTCGTGCGAATCGAAACTTTCATTTGTCATGTCCGGAAGATATTGGGTTTGGGAATCTCTTTGTGTTTTTGAGGTTGTTTTCGACAAAATCTAGAAAATCCCAACTCAAAGAGAATGATGTTTCATTATAATTGAGATTCGTGATCAAAACCCTGGTTATTTGCTGTATATAAGGGATGAAATCCTGCCCAGTTATATAGGGATTTTCATAAAACCATCATAAGGATCCCTATTAAGCAATCAGCATTTCATTTGGAATGTCACTGTTGGGTTTTGAGAAGCTTGGTGCATGAGCGTTGATGAAGCTACAAGCCTTTGCATCTCTTTGCCTGGGAAAAAGTTTCACAAAATCATCCCAAATGATGGTTTGACGGTGATCTACCGTGGTGCAAAGTAAACAACACACCTTATTGCAAATTCAAGTTACTGTTGATAGAAGAAACCTTTAGCAATTGAGATCGGTTCACGTCTTTTTTTTGGGTGTCTTCAGATGTTTCAAGAATCCCCAAAACGTGGTACATGTTTTGGTTGGAATATTCGCATGTAATTGAGTAATCACTTGGGAAATGTGGAGTCCTTGTCAACCCAAGATTTGTGTTGGATGTCACCCTTTGTTCAGAACCTTGCAGATCGCGATACTTGACCAAAATATCGATGGGAATCTAAGGGACCCAAGCCTCTTCATCTTCCATCCATTTTGCAGGGGCGAAAAAGTCATGTGAAACTCTCAGCAAAGGATTTCATCCCCTAAACTTCACCAGGAGGACTAAGGTAGGATCCGGACCTTGGAGGGTGAAAAACCCCCCAAAAGTTTAACAGACAGGAATCGCCCCTGAAATTTTGTTACCGAAATTCACCCAAAGTCGGAAACGATCGGCCCGTCTTTTTTAAGCACCTTTTTTTTTCAGAAAAAGGCGAGCTGTGAAACTTTAGGGGGCTACCCTCAAGGGAACTAACATATCCCCCTGATAAGGCATATTTGAAGATGATTTTCCTTTTCTCCAGGTGGGATATGTTAGTTTCCTGGAGGGTAATCTAATTTACCCCTGTCATATGCCAGCTTTCAGTCCCCGTCCTCTGCCGTTCTTTTTGCCACCTCGCGAATGTACCGCGACCAGCCTGGTCGACAGAACTGTCCTCGAGCTGGCGGTGGAAAAAAGCTGAAAGGGGAATCAGATCTATCTTATCTTTATTATTGTAAATACCACACAATAACACATATATTATCAACAGCATCATATTGTTAATAGCAGGTCCCTTCCAAACTGACGGTTTCCAATGTTGATGGAAATCCCCTAACAGCTAAGAATCTTCAGCTACCAAATCGGGTGGCCCAACCACCAAAAGAGATGTTACCACTTCCACCTGTAACGCTATGGCTATGCCCACCACCGGAAACACACACGGGCCTATTTTCCCTGTATGCCAAACCCCTGAGTCCTTGGGCACTGTCATTGCAGCATGGACGTGGCATAGATGGATGGTTCATCCATGAATATGTGGAAATGTACAAATCACACTCGTCAAAAAATGTTTTCAACATTTTCTTTGGTTTTGTTCCATCGCATCGTTGCCTGAAAAGCTCTCGGTGACTTGATCTTGTTCTTGCCACCGACGTTTGGCCTTTTGATCGGCCCTTTCACGAAGGATTTCATCCACATCATGGATGATGCACTTCCCTTTTGCCAGAAACTGACGAAATGTGGAACAGTCCATTATCTTCGTCAATACATCAGCCAATTGGGCTGCGCTATGGACCCATTTGATAAGAACCCCTTCCTTGATGCGGTCTTTGATAATCAGGGCTTCCAACATTGTCCTATATTCTTGGCATTGAGGAATTGTGGTCTTCTGAATAAGATCGTACAAACTTTTACAGTCTACCACTGCGTAAGCTTCGGAACACTTGGATAGTGCAATCTCTGGCTTCTTCCAGTCATCACTCGGATGGTTCATCCAGGACCATTGGAGTCTAATCCAACTGAGGAGGTCTATTGAACCACTTAAGGCATAAGTTTCTGATGCCAATGTGCTACCTACCACTCTAGCTATTTTCCGAGAATACCACACCAGTGGGCTTATGTCACTTGCTTGCCATTCTCCTATTTGTTTTGAGGCAGCTAATATCAGACAACCCTTTTGTGAGGTGGCTTTAGCTCTGGTCGCAAACGATGCATCGGAAAAGGATACAAATCTCAAATCTTGTAAAGGAATATCCTTTATGACTATTTTGGTTTGTTTCGTGTTCTTGGCTTCTTGTAGAATCTTGTTGGCTTCTAGAAGATCTTTTACCTTGGCTGTGGTGATCACTGATTGGACAAAGCTGAGTTTTGCAGCTAAATCTGGTCTGGTATTCGTTGTTGCATATTGGAGGGATCCTACCAAACCACGGAGAGCCTGGCGTTCGGCTTCTGTGACTTCCAGTTCACTATTCTGACGACGGGGACGGTCAACATCTATGAAAGGAATGTCTTCTATGTATTGAGTTTGGTCCAATTCTATGACATGGTCATCCCTTTGGTGGATGTGAATTCCAGTGAAGACAAAATCATTGCTCATCTTGCTACCGAAAGGGTACTTGGATTCTAACTTGTCTATGGCCTGTTGGAAGACAGCATCACCCGTGCACAATCCGTCATCAACGTGAATTCCTAAGACACCGTGGATGCCTTGATCATCCTTTTTGGGAAGGACGAAAAGGCACGGATCTAGGGGTGACATCTTCATCCCTAGTGCAATCAGAGCATTTTTGAGCTCAACGTACCATAAGAGAGGTGCGTTCACGAGACCATATGCTGATTTCAGAAGTTCACAGCACTCCCAAGGTTTAAGATCCATAGCGGCTCTCATTTCTTTAGGAGGTTCCATTCCCAAAATCCTACCATCCTGACGACTTCCCCGGAGAAACGCTGTTTGGATGTCAAAGGATTTGATACGAGAATGTGATGAAGCAGCATACTGCATGATCAAGGTACGTGTATCCCGCCCCATGGTGGGGCTATCCCGGGCCAGTGACTTTAAATGGGTATCTTCGTAACCAAGGATCACTAATCGGGCCTTTGGCTTATGTTTATCTCCATTCAGTGATTCTTCTATGGGTTTCCATGTGAGTACCCATCGGGATCGAAGTATTTGGTCTTGGGGTATCTGACTTCGGGCAATCTTACGAACCGTTTCTGTTGATAACCAAGAGTTTACTTCTTTCATCTTTGCTCCTTGAAACAACTTCAGTTCTTCGGGTTTAAGGTCTCTTTCTTTCACCTCAACCTTTTGACGTTTGGCAGCTGATGCCAAGTAGACTACTTGTTTGGCGTAGTCCTTTTGGCTGCATTCAGCCACTTCATGAATCGTCAACGCTATTTCTAGCTCGGTACCCTTGATGGGCCAGGCAGCACACGTATTGGCGTATTCTTGGATGGGTTGGCAAGTTATTGCATATCTTTTCATCAATTTCGAATCTTGTGGAGCCAGTCCACACAGTGAGAAGACTTTGATGGGCTTCAGTAGTTTGCCACCACTTGTCATGAATTTGCCATGTGGGCTGGTCGGCTATCTGGACATGAGTGGTTCTTTCATCTTTGAGGTATTCAATGGGTACTGGACAATCATGGACATTGGATGGTGAAAACAATCGATGTCGAGGTTCTTTATGAATCCGGGTGATCCACTTGCCGTCTATTACCCAATGGTCATTGTCAGTCATGGCTACCAGGTTATGTGATGGACTATCTTGAGAATCATCGGAGAATGACGCTTCTGGAACTGGTACATCAATGGGATTAACTATTTCCCCTTCGGGAGTTTGTGGTTGGCTTACTTGACTGGGTTCAGAATCCGGTTGGATGTCACTGTCTATTTCAATTCCCCCTTCCTGATGAGGATTTGGCCCATTACCCCCTGGTGATGGGTTCGGTGTTTCACCCACAGTATCTGGTGTGTCACTGTTTGCTGGGGCTGTTGGTGGGTTCTGCTCTGTTTCGGTATGGTTTTGACTAATCAAATCGTGGAATTGGAAAACTCCGGTTCCTAGATGATTGGGCAAGTCAATAGGAGCTTGAGGTTCTGATGGGTTACACTTTTCTTGTTCCCTACTGGATAGAGACCTGATATGTTCGGGTGCACAACGATAGAGTCGAGTCAGGTGGGTTATCCAGAACACATTTGAAGACTCTCGCGCTATGACTCTTCCAGGTCCGTTCCAATTCCCTTCTTTTACCCCCTTACCACTCCTCCAAAACATTACATACTGGCCGACTTCAAAGACATCACGATCTGGACGCGATCGTCGCTGAATGGCTCTTCGAACCTTGCTGTCGTGATCGGCATCAATGAAAGCCTTTCTGGCGGTGATTCGTCGGGCCAAGTTTTGTTGAAAACGGCTGGTGTCTCCTTGCTCAGTCCATTCATGGGTGGCGTCATCTTCATTGCAATTGCTGTATGGATCATGGCGGGATTTTCCTAACACCAGAATCTCAGGTGAAAAGCCACGATGCCTAGACAAACTGTTTTTGGCGGAAACACAATGTTGGAGAGCATCAAGAAATTCTTCAGAGTTGGTTACATTATGATCGGCTTGATACTTATCTAACATTCCCTGGAGGATGGCACCATGACGTTCACACTTGCCTAACTGCCAGTGGGCTTCTGCTGGGATCACGTACGTTCGGATTTCGTACTGTTTGACGAACTCAGCAAATTCTTCACTGCAAAACTCACCAGCACTGTCAGTCATCAGACATTTAGGTGGGCCTGCCCAGCTCATCCATTGTTCTTTGATCCCCTTGATGATTTCACTGGATTGACGATTTGGTGGTATGAAAGCAATGTGGAAATTGGTGGCTGAGTCCAGTATGTGGTAAAACAAAAATTGATCCCCCTTGTCATTGGTCCATTCCACTGCATCGATAGTAATCAAATCGTTGAATTCTCGGGGCTCATGAATATGGGATGGACGCGCTATCTTTGGACGTTGTCTCTCAAAGCAAGTCGGGCAGTGCATATCACTAAGACTGTCAATGGTCTCAGACAACCAGCCTTGATCTCTTAATACATTTCCTAGAGTCACAGCGTCAGGGTGACCCAAGTTTTTATGCATCTTCAAAATCAGGCTCCTATTCTCAGGACTCAGTCTCATGAATTTGGGACCATGGTGTGACAAAACAGGTTCATGGGATTCCTGTGAACTCTCGGATGGTATGTCTTCAGGCTTCCTACTTGTTTCTTGACTCAAAGTGCCCTGATCATGACTGATCCGGAATCTTTTGGCCTCTGGCTGGAGCTCGGATTCCATCCGGTCTCTTGGCATTGATTGCTGCTGTGGTTGACCAGTTGTGTCTAATTCGCGACTGAAAACTGTGAGCATCAATTTGGATGGCATGCCGGTACGAATCAGGTGCTTCCTACTTAGTTTGGTCCAATCTTCCCAATCTTGGTCAACAAAGTGTCCTACCATGTTACGATGGAGTCCCATGGTTCTACGAAGTGGTGCATTACTGGCAGTGACTCCATTCGGGGGTGCTCGATATCGATCAGCTCCCTTACAAATTTCAATGGCAACGACCCTTTTATCAGAGAAATGTTCTTGGACTTTATTGAAAAATTCCCCTTCAGTGAAAGATCTTTTACCCACTTTAGGTCCGATTTCCAAAGCTTTTTGAAGAATCTGATTCATCTGTTGGGTTCTCTCAAGTTCTTGATAGGCAGGTGTAGGAGGTTGTTTATGAATCAGTTTTCTACGTTTGGCTTCAGGCGTTTCAGTCTGAACCACGTGGTCAGTCACATAGCTCAAAGCTTCAATGGGCTTTTCAGGCAATTGATTACTGCTGATCATGGCACGAATCACTCGGGTGGCTTTAAAGGTCTTCGTGTACAGTTCGGTGTATTGAGAGAGATTAACCCGTGGTCCGTTGACAAGACGAATGGAACCAGCTATCTCACAATGAGGATGATCTCGGGTACACATCAACTTTCTCAAAGTGTCAAACAAAATTTGGGATGTTGTTAACACTTGGGTTCTTTTACGAATCCTTTCACCCGTTTCCGGATTGGTCAATTGACCGGCCACGCACATATCGCATTTGGAACACAGGGTCTGGTTCAGTACGCCAGAGAGTTCTTCCTGATGCAACATTTGGGATCCCTCGGGCTGTTCAAGGTGTGCATGACATTGTCGCCATTCTTGAAACTGAAATACGGCATCACACAGCAGGAGGTGAACTTGGTCAGCAATGCGAGCTTTCATGACTCTTTTGGCAGTTTCAGGATTTCGGTTCATGTTAAACACGTTCCAGCGACACCATGCCTTACACTTGGGGGATAACCAAATGTCTCTCGGGAGGAAAGTCAACAAACGATCATAGAGTCGAAAACGACCCTCGGCCGTGGAGAGATCGCCGTCTCGTAGTCCGTGACGTGTGGCTTTCAATCCAAGGTGCAATGCTGCTTTGGTTAAGGCACTGTCATCACTACAGTAAATTTCCATGAGGTCTGATTTGACTTTCCTATTCCAGTGGTCATTTTGAAGAAACCCTTTTGATTCCATATACTTCCACATTTCATAGGCAACCCAGTTATCACCCCTAGTGAGTCCGATAAATTCCCCTTTATCAAACTGTCCCTCTTTATCATAAACTTGTTCTTGGTGATATTGGTTCATATGATCGTGACATTCTTGGAAGATTAACGACACCTGTGTTGGATTGAGAGTCTTGACGGCTTCCTCACACGAATCAGACTCCTTTCTGGAATCTAGGCACTGGAAGGCGGACTCAGGTGGTGAAGTACCTTCTGCATCAGTTCTTCCATCTGGAGAAGACGATTCTGCATGTCGTTCATCTCGGCATTGATTGCAGCACGCCGAGGTGGCTGGGAAATCTGCTCCCACATGGAGTCGTCCTGCGGTTCCGTGTCCGTCTCGCTGTTGGGATCGATCGGCTGCTCCTCGGCCATGTTGGGCACTTGAGAAGGGTATGCTCCCTTCTTGGGTCGAGGTGTGATCTTGACCTTGGGTTTGGGCTTCATCTCTTGTTCCTCGACATAGAGCTGGACAAAGCGGATGAACTTCACATGACTTGGCTTCTGGCTGGTCTTGTAGTTCTCCACAAACCATGTCACATAGCGGCGGTCTTCGATGACCTCCGTGAATGGTTGTCCCATCTTTGCCTGACCAAAGGCAATTGTCTCCTTGGAGAGTTCGGTGTAGGTCATGCGGTTGATCTCTTCGAGGGCCTGTTCTTAGACTAGCTCCTAGATCTACTATACCATGGGACCCTTGCGACACGAAAAACGCTGTGGCATGTTCCTTGGAATGATGGCTACTTTGGACTACGTCATGATCCTTTGAAGGACACAGGGGTGAGGCATACGGCATAGCGTCACTTGTTCTATGGCTCAGCTTCCTGTGCAGGGCGGTGAACATGGATGCATGCAGGGTTTTACTAACTTCCCCATTATTGATTTGTAATGTCCCCCGATTACTCCCTGAAGTTATCCCTTTTATGCATGACCCGGCCTGGACAACGAAAGCTACGGCATCAGTGGGTGGCTGATCATCATCATCGAGGACATTCCACGTGGAGAGGCTGTCAATCTCTTGTGATGAACTAACGGCGACCCCTGCGAAAGCTGCGGCATTGGTGGAAGGCGGTCCGGTCTTCATCTTGTCCTTGTTTGGACATTCCCACTTCCAGTGGCCCTTTTGATTGCAGATTCTGCATGTGCTTTCTGCGATTCTTTGGGCTAGCGATGGACGTCGTTGGAATGAGGAATGACCACCTTTCGCACCTTTGCCCTTCCCCTTGCTCTTCCCCTTTTGTTGATTGTTGCCCCAAAAGCCCCTTGACTTGGCCTTGAACAAAAGGCGATTGCGAGCCTCAACATAGGCGTTGAGAGCGGCGGCTGTTTCACTGTCGTTCTGCAGCGTTTCGATCACCATGTCCTCGAACTGTGAGATCAAGAGAGCATCTTGGTCTCCCTCTTGAGAAAACCAGTCTACCAATTGATCTTCAGGAATTTCCGTGGCTTGAAGTACCGTTTCACCCAACTCTGCTGGATATTCAGGTTCTTCATCATCATCGGCCAGGAGGACATCGTAGGTTTTCTTGCCTACGTTCTTTGACGACCCTTGAATCTCATTGAAGAATCGGGAACCCAGCAATTGCAATGACGACGTCACGTCATCGTATTTGAGATTTCCCTTGGCTTCCACAATGATGCGTTTGCGGTCATCCGATGGCAGGTTGGAGTTGCGGAGGAGGATGTAGGCCCTCATTTCTTCCAATGTTGCCCCCATGTTGATGAGGTCTTCGAATTGCACTTCATGTCGTGCAACATAGGACTCGTTGGCCTCGTCCACCTTCTGCACCGTTCCAAACAGGGCTTTCTCAAACTTCTCATACTTCAATTCCAGCTTGGGGCGACCCCAAGTGCCACCCAAAGTTGAAACTACCAGTTTGATACCTTCTAAGGAACTTGTTTTGAGCTTTTCAGGGCTCAAACGGACAACCTTTTGAAAGGCTGTGCCTTCACATAGCAAACAGGCACGGGGTGCCAGGTGTTGCAGCTGGTCCTGAGGCCAGACTTGGCCTAGGAACTCCAATCTCCTCGTGTATTCATTCACATCCGTTTCGCCTGGACGAAAGGCAGGAATGAGGTGCCAGGGGAGATTACTCCCAGGTCCAGGTGTCCCCGAGGTCGAGGCACCTGTCGTGCTTTCCCCCGATGTTGGAGGCATTCTCGCTCTTGGATCTGCTCACTTGCGCTGATTTCACGGCTGTCGACCAGTCTGAAGGAAAAATTGGAGAGGCCCAAAAAGTGATGTTGTCCGAACCACAGACTCACGTTCGCCCTCCAGTCGTCCCACAGATTCCGGTTAAAAAATCGTTCCCCCAACCAGCGGTGAGCTTGAGCTCCGCTACCAATGTTAATAGCAGGTCCCTTCCAAACTGACGGTTTCCAATGTTGATGGAAATCCCCTAACAGCTAAGAATCTTCAGCTACCAAATCGGGTGGCCCAACCACCAAAAGAGATGTTACCACTTCCACCTGTAACGCTATGGCTATGCCCACCACCGGAAACACACACGGGCCTATTTTCCCTGTATGCCAAACCCCTGAGTCCTTGGGCACTGTCATTGCAGCATGGACGTGGCATAGATGGATGGTTCATCCATGAATATGTGGAAATGTACAAATCACATCATATATCATAAAATCATATACATGTTGAATATCAAATAATACAGCTGAGTGAACATTATTAAATTTGATCAAACATGTCACCAACCTGGATTATATTGCCCTTCACATTCACATGTGAGTCGGAAAAAACATCTCATCTAAGATATCTAAGTCACATATGTTTCATAGAAGAAAAATCATAGTCGGCAGTAACACTGTGTACTCTGCTATCTAGTTGAGTTCCAGGCGTTTGCTCTGATATGTTTCGACAATGAATCGAATGATGAAAAATCTCTTCTCAAAGATCTGCTCTGAAAAAAACCCTTTGGCTGGTAAAATGCTGTAACTTATCAGATATTGCAGTTCAACACATGGATCCGGATCCATGTGACTGACACAAATTTTCCTACATTTTTTCTTCGTTGATTCTTATGGGATCAATGAGCACGTAGGTACTGTATACTAGTTGGTGGTTTCAACCCATCTGAAAAACATGAGTCAAATTGGATCATCTTCCCCAATTTTCGGGATGAAAAGAATGAAATATTTCAGTCGTTTCCCCACCCAGTATACCATTCCCATGGATCTTTTTTTGGAAACCATGGAGAAACATCGACTTGGTCAAACATGTCATTCCCCTTGGGTAAAAAACCAAGGCTGGGACCCTGGACCAAACCACTTCGCTTCACCCAAGATGCTAGCAAAGATGGAGATGTAAAAAAGGATGCAAGCAACACGCAGGTAGAACCAATACCTCAGGATTTTACCAACTTTGGAAAAAAACATCCATGACGGCTGGTTACGCCCTGAATCACTCTGGTTGTTGGGAAACCGAGGTGCTGGCAGTTGAAATGTCATATGTTTGGAAGAAAATCTGACTAAAACTCTACTACTGAAGAAGTCATACGTATTAAAACCCACCTGGGTAAGAAAACATTCATCATTACATTATATGAAATATATGAATCATGTACACATAATATGTACATAAAGTGTAGATAAGCATGGATAAACGAAGAATTGCAGGAACTATGAAGCCTCAAGGGTTTATGGATGTCATTTCCAAACAAACTCGGCAATCATTTTCACCGCCTTTCCATCCAACAAGATCAACAAAGTTTTCGGGGAAGAGCTATAAGGATTTAGAGGAAATGGTCCACCGGCAATAGCAACAACGTTTCCAGTTTAGGAATTACCCTCCCTAAAACTAACATGGCACCTAAAAATGGATGGTTGGAATACTAGTTTCCTTTTGGGATGGCCTTTTTTCAGGTGCTAAGTTAGTTTCAGTGAGGGTATACCAGAACCATTGAACCATCCCATTGGTTCTTTAAATTTGATGAATCCAAATTTTTACCATGGGAAATTGGAACTGGTTGGTCAAGAACTGAAAAATGCCCAGGTGATGGAAAAAAATGTGACCTTTTTGATCCCCCCAAACGTTGGAGGTCACCAACAAACCTTTGACTTGCGGGTCAAGTGAAGCAAATTCCTGAAAGGTGGCCAATTCCCATGGGAGTGATCGGTGAAATTTTAGTGTTCAAACACCTGAAAACGCCCCCAGCCATGGAAAAACAAGCAAACATGATTTTTCAGGATTGAAATCCAACTGCAAGCAGCAAGTTCCAATTATTTTTACTGGCTGAAAACATGTGCGAAGTACTAGAAACAATAGACTTAATCAACTATCAGGCCTGAGCATTCCCTGATTTCTTTCAAAACATCTGGTGTTTTTTTTGATCAAAAAAACTCATCCTGGAATTTTCCCTTTCAATCCGAAAAAGACAAAAACACATTTCGCACTTGGGAAAATATCTGCTTTTTTCAATCCTTGAAACCTTGAAATCAACGATGTTCTAATTATGCGACTTCAACGGAGTCTTCGTTGGTAGCTCCAACCAACTGGTCCGTTCCATGGAATCCATGGTCCTTACAAGGTTGTGGTTGTCAGCAGTTATAAGTGGGATGAAAGAAACCCCTAGAAGTGGGGTTCTTTCGCCCTGCTAATACTGATTTATTTTCGGCCATGTACCCTCCATGAAACTAACATATCACCTGAAAATGGGCCGAAACCCACAAGGAAACGATCGTATTCCAACCGTCCATTTTCAGGTGCGAGCTGTTAGTTTCAGGGAGTGTATATGACCAAAAACCCATTTCACTCCACTTTTTTCACTGCAGCCGGTCACCTTGGTTGGTTGAGATCCAAGCTACAAGGGATCTCCCTCATGTTCGTACACTTCCATGGTTTGTGTTAAATGCCAAAAAAGGGCAGCTCCACTTCGCAATCCCCAGGCGATTCGAAAAACGCAGAAACGTAGGATAATGGATGATGGTTCAAATGCGATGATGACAATGAAAACATGATATCAGAGTGATCGAAACACATGTTTTTGTGACATTTAAGTATTTATGATAAACTGAAACGGTCGAAAAAATAGTGGTGTGTTTTGTTTTTTTTTCAGGTTCAAAATTAAAAGATCCAAAATTTCAATGAGCATTCAGACAAAAAATCCTTGGGATGTTCCAAGTTTTTTTCTCAAAAACACCACGGAACCAACCAAGCTTTGCGTTTAGGTTTAGACCATCTGGTCTTGAGCTATAACTTCAGGGGTCTCACCGCAGGTTCAAGGCCTTCAAACAGTAGCGACTCTACATGACGTCATGATCTTTGAGGACAAAGTTAGGGAAAAAAACAGATACTCAATGTATGGTATATTTATTTAGCTATACATCAATCATCAACATTCATCAAATGCAAGTAAAAGACTTGTGATTCGTCATATTTTTGGCTCGGTCGGTCTTTGGGCATTGCAAATGTCAATAAAAACATCAACAGAAATTCTCCCTCAAAAAGGTGTGATTTTTCCTCAAGTTTTCTCGCCTTTCCCAACCATAATACTCAAATGTATGGTCTATTTATAGATACCTACACTTGGACACTTTCATGATGGATAAACCACCGAACATTTCAGGTACCTAAAATGGAGGTTCTCACCTATATAAGATGTATGTAAGGCTTATGTAAGGGAAAACCCACCCCCAAAATAGCCTTATAAGGTTCAGTACCTCCATTTTAGGTACTTGAGATTCTTGGTGAATAAATGGTGTCACCAATACATCAAACACTGCGTGTCTGTACAAGGTATGGCCACCACCATCGTTCCTTCATCATTTGAGCGTTCAAAACCTGTGTTAACTTCCATCATATGTAGTGGCTGTTTTAATAGGGATCCTTACAATGGTTTATTACAATCCCCACCCAACTGGGTGGTATAACGCCCTTTATCCTAAACAACCAGGAACCTTTTTGCATTGCTCAAGTAAAAATCGATTCTAGCCGGCACTATTTTGTAGATGGTCCAGGAGTTCAAGATTTCAATTCGTTTTCCGGGTCCCATGAAACCATAGGTCAACCTGTATCAGCTTCCTGGAGGAACAGCCAACCACTGGCGCTCTTGCAGTTGAGAGGCCAAAATTCCAATCGGCAACTTTGCAACTTTAGATGGTTTAGTAGTGTTCATTTCACATATCTTCACCCTGCCCTAAGAATCCTGACCCCTCCTATGGAAACACCAGACCCTAATGACACCCCTGGGACCTTAAAACAGGTGGTTTTGACACCCCATGACATCCCATGGAGCCTTAGGGTGTGACATATTTAAGCTTTCATAGAAAGCAAAGTCTAAACTGACTCCTTAGCTCGATAGCAACCCACAAATGCTGAAGGATGTCCCGTTGGTCTGCTCTTTTTTTCATGATGGTGGCAACCAAACTCACATAAAATATCATGGAATAATGGAGTGAGATCTCCCCAGTTGCCTAAGGTTTTATCTGAGACCTCTATAGGATCATCCATCATGGTTTTGCATAAATCAAGCAACAAAAACCTCCGACCCTCCGCGTGACATGAGCATTTTTTGGACTGCGGATTTGGCGAATGTTCAAACGGCGTTAGGCGAGACCCATTGCCTTGTGCACACAAAAGGGAACGGGATGATGGCAATGGCGAGTCACGGTTGGGGAAGTTTCTCAGTTTTATACCTATCCCAGATCCTCCATGGGATGGGAATATTTACCTACATTTCCCCTTGAATGTAGCCATGTTTCAACCTAATGTAGGTACATAATCCATACATGGGTCCTATGGTATAGATTGGGTGTTGGGCCCCCCCCCCTCCCAGGATGGTAGTAGCAAATGAAGGTTTAGGTTGGAGTTCCCTACTACAAATGTAATGATCCTGGCGGTCACTCTTGTTGGGAGATGGCCACACTCAACCTATAGCCTATAGATCTTCCTGTTGTGCGGAAGCAACAAACATGTCGCCAACCATTCCCTCAATCCAGGCTACATCGTGATTGATGTCGAAGTCTTGAGGTAACTGAGTTGCTACACTCTCTGCAACTAAAAATCACCGTTTGGCAGGAAGCATGATTGTAGCTTCCACCGGCTACAAAGATATAATATAGATGATATCAAATCTAATATCTACTATAGTATATACACCTGCAACTTTCAACAGCTCGCCCCTCAAAGTTACCTTTTTAAAAGGGTTTCCATAGGTCTTCTTCAAAGTCTCATTTTTTGTCGAATGGTTTTTGTTCTTTTCAAGGCAAGGTAGCGACATTGGTGATATGAATTTCGAGCGACGTTCCAAACCCTGATGACATTTCCATGAAGTCCTGATTGGTTTATAGGGATCCTCAAATGAATGGCTTGTTTATTTTACCTGTAAAACTGGGCAGTTTTTCATCACCTACATATACCCTAAACAACATAAACAACACGTCTTTTTTCATTGCTCCAATGTTTCCTTGCAAATGTCCAAAAAAATAGCAGTTTGGTGCGAAACAATGTCACCTATAAACAGCAAATCACCGAGGTTTTGATCAAATTCTCGATTTGCTGATTGCCAAAGGCCTAGCAAACACATGCCGCCCCCCGGCCGTGCGCAGCGGACGTTCGGCAGCGGAGCGGTTGGAACGGCTCTCCTGCGGTGCTTCAAGGTGGGACCCGTCACCAGTGACAAGTGGAGTTATGGGAGCCCCTATAAATGGCGTTATAAGGCGTTAAATATGGGTAAGTGGGGTTATAAACCCTACTTTTATAGGGGTTATAACTCCACCTAAAACTCGTAGGGGCCCACCTTCTATGTTAGTTTTGGCGAAGGGTCAGTTTGTTAGACTTCTGTTGATGTTTTGCCCTAGCTAAAGCAATATCCCACAGTGGAGAACATGTAGACAAATTCTGGGTAAAATTGAGTCGTATCTCACCAACCTGAACTTAGGACATATTTGGATGGACAAATTTGCCACTTTTTGGGAAAGATCAAAAATAATTAATGACAATAATATATTGATAATAGTCAGAACGATGATAGCATATAGATATATTCGTATTCGATGTACATATACACAATAGTGCCTATCAATATCACTTCACACGTCTAAATTCACCTCTTGGTCACGCGGATTGAAAACGCTTCTGAAACCATCGAAACCACTCCGAGGAAATTCCTCCACGAAGTTCACTCCCTGCTCAGCACACCTGGGTGATGTACACCCATGGGTAGGGTTGCAGAATTCTCATGGTGAAATATGGTGGTCACGTTTCTCGGGGTTTAAGAGCCATTTAGACTATCTAGTTGGTGGTTTCAACCCATTTCCCCAAGTAGGGGTGAAAATAAAAAAATATTTGAAACCACCACCCAGCTATTGTTGGTTTGAAATGAATCAACAAAAAAACATGAAGAAACCGACCATAAACAAACCTTGCGTTCATTGTCGTCCCTTCCTCGGAATGGTCAATAGTCACCCCCCCATGACATTGCATTTTTCCATTTTTCGGAAGGAATCCCTATAAACCTTCAATTTGACACTATTACTTACTGGGAAAGATATATATATATATATATTTATAGTGTGACAACAAAAAGCACCAAAATTCCATCCAAAACATTAAACATATCAAACACAATCACCTTGATTTCTATTTTAACCTGGAAACCAAGCCATATCTCTTTTTTCCCAAGAAAAACAAGGGTCATTTAGATTCCAGGATGTTGCATGTGTACTGTAAATGGTAATACATACGATTCAGCAGCACGTGGAATATGAATGGATATGAGTGCCATGTGCTTGTGGCAAATGAATCCATTGCCACCATTTTGCGAAAGTCTGGAGCAAAATGCTCACCCCAACTAGTGGGAAAGTAAACCATACCCCATCAACATCATAGGCACCAAATGTTTGTGTCCATGCCTTTGAACAAATAACCATTCCATCCGTTCCCCTGCTTTTTTTTGTTGGACATGACTTGGATTTTCTTGAAACATGACACGCATCTATTGCACCCTTTAAGAGAACACAGGAGTCAACAAAAAAATGCAACATTGTCCACATAGAATCAGGTAGTGATCATGCAAAGAAATGGATTCAAACCACATGAAACCATCACCAATGTAAGGAGATTTTGTTGCCTTTTCATCCATGACACGTTTACCATTCTGCTGACCTTTTTTTGGGATGATTACAGTAAGATTTACCCTTCATTGGCTTCCCAAAACTAAGGAGTGTAAAAACCGTGAATCACCTGGTACAACTACAAAGGACTACAAATAAACTACAAATAAAACGGTCATTGTCGTAACACTGGGTTCCATGATTGATACTTGAAATATTCAAGATTGCTTGCTAGTCATGGTATATTGATCATCGTGATTTCGGGATTGCACAAGATATCAAGGTCTGCAGGGAAATTTGATGCATCATGTGGCAACAGCAGCAGCAGCAGCAGCAACAGCAGCAACAACAACAACAACAACAACAACAACAACCAAACAACCAAACAACCAAACAACCAACCAACTTTCTGATTAACTTCTTTCACATTCCACTACTTGAGCACATGTTGCCTTTATTGTTTGGATTGTCACAATTTCTTCCATGATTTTTCCACGCACCAAAGTCGTCAGTTGGTGCGACAATATCGAGGCCGTGCGACTCCTTCTTTCGTCGTTGTTGGTTTGCCAAGTACTCCACCGTCTGGCACCCGTGGCCACGTGGCCATTGGAAAAATTCCGTGGCCGTTTTTTTTGGGGTTCATGACATGGACCATGATGAATCCGCTTATATAATTGAGACAGTGTGACTACTGACTACAGTGAAGATCTAGAAGGGACATTTCAAAAAATCACATCCAGATTTCAATAATCTATGGGGGCGTCTGCTATAGATGGTTCCTTGGCACAATCAGAAATTCTCGATATGTCAACAATAGTGGACCGTCTGACCGTCTATACCCTAGACATCCAAATACCTCCTAAGAATGTGTTTGAAGTATGTTTCTGGGGTCCAAACACCGAGTAGGAACCTCCAATAATTCCTTTTCAACAAGCCAGGGCCCCTACCTACTTGACAGCGCTGTGTTATTCCAAAATTTGATGGGACAAAAAAACACCAAGCGGAGTTTGGTAGCTTTTGCTTTTGCCGAAGACTAAATTAGCATAACAGGTAACCTTGCAAAAATGTGTTTAGCTTTTTGATTTGCTTCATGCTTTGTTTCTCTGTGTTGTCTTTTTTTTTTGGGCAAACTTCCGCACCCCCCCCAAACCTGTTTCTATGGTTCCAAAAACACCGTGCCCGTTGGCTCCGAAAAAAACAAAAAAATCCCACCGCCGTTGGGGTCGAATTCACCTCCAAAAGATCTTTCAATCTTTGAGCTGGTCCATCGGTTCCTGACTTGTTGGCAGCAGTTTGATTGTAAGGGTTCTTAAGCGGGGGTGTTCAAGGGGAGGGGGTAACTGGGGGAACCCTAAGGATTCCGTTTGGGAAGATTGGGGGAATCACCACCCCCCTTAAGAATGGTATTGTTTGAGGTCATTGTGACAAAAAAATTCATCTGTTCCCATGCAGGAGATTTTATAACTAGAAACCCACTCAAGGGGTCTATGGTATATTTACCTACATGAATACCACAAAATTTTGGCCAAATTTCAGTAGGGACTATTTCAGTAGGGAATACATCTTCCAACCATTGATTTTCAGGGGACATCTTAGTTTTCAGGGCCAGTATTACATGCATGTCACTGTAAATATATATCTAAAATACATATCTTATCTCTCGAGTGATGCATCACTTTAGCCTCGTTTCCTCTACCATCCGCCGAGAAAAACTAGAAAAAGTACATCTGTACCTGGAATCTGAAACATCTATTCATCACCGTTTGAGCAATGAAAAAAAACGCGGTTGGTTAGGGTATATAGGGAATTATACTATCCAGTCAAAAAGGGATCCTATTGAACCATCATGAGGATCTCTATTAACCAACCAGTATAATGGAAAGTAGGATGGTTTCTTCCGTGGCTCAATTTATCAATGGTTGTGGTGGATGATTCCAATTGTTTAGATACGAAATGGTTGTTTCTCCAAACATCCATTTTTAACTTGTTGTTTGGGTGACCGGTATGTATGACTGATAAGAGGGATGATCAGTTAAGCAAAAAAAATAACTCACCTGCTCTTGACGAAGGGCCTTGGTGTTTTCGTTTGAGCAGCTTGACAAACTAATTTTGAAGAAAAAAGTTCGACTTTCAACGTTCACACAAAAAATACAGATTCATTCAAACATAACAGCATCTTCCCGCAGGTGCTGCTTGAACCATATGGGATGGTGTACAGGCACCCCTTGTTTTCCCATTCAACACACGTCTGGGAAAATCCAGGTAGACTTTTGTTTTTTGTTTCCCATCAAAGGTCTTTGAGTCGTCCTTTGTGTTAAATAAAGCCATGCCTGCGGTAGAGGCACCCAGCGCATCAGGTACCTGTCACTGACTGATGCAAAACCCACAACAGAAATTACCAAACATTTCTAAGAGACCCTAGTTGAGATGTTTTGCGATGTTTGCAAAAATCGATGTGTTTGAAAAAGAACAACGAATTACAGTGATACCTTTCAATAAACTTCAAAAACCCTGAGATTGCGTTCGTTGTACCCTCTTCATTCCTCCAAACACATGAAACGTTTGGTGATCTTGCACTCATCAGAATGGATCATTTTTACCAGCCAACTGTAGGGTTCCTCTGATCCAATCACAACCCAAATGATACGGTTCATAGAGGAAATCCTGCTAAGTACCTGGGATGTAAAAAATCCTCTAAATGGTGCACCCCCCGGCAGTCCAACGGCTTGCCCCTGAAAGCCATGATGGTTGGAAGAGGTATTCTTTCCTTTTGGGTCCCGGTAGGTTTTCAGGGGATAAACTCGCTGTTAGTCTTTGGGAATGTAAGTGGTTCGCCCGATTTCTGAACGGTAGTATGTATATATATATATATACTAGTATATATCAGATCATAATGATCCCCTTTAGAATCCTGAACAACCCGGGTCTTTTTCACTGCTCATATGTTACAAAAGGTTTCACCTGCAGAACGGTCCCCTTTGCAAGCAAGGATTCTTGAAACGCCCCAATCCCCCAAAAAAAGACACAGTTTCCCCTCAGGATTACACGTCTATAAATATATGTCTATATATATATATGTTTGTTAACACTCCGTTTCTGGAGAGCAACGCATACATAACATCACCATTTGTGCTGATTTTGTTTTAATAAAATGTTTGACCTATATGCTTTCAATGATGCTCGGAGACTGGGGTAACTCTACCCTCCCAAAAACAAAGGATAAACAGCAACAAAAACAACTGCTACTTTCCACGAAATACCGGTTTGCTACAATCCCCACATAACTGGGTAGTTTTTCATCCCCTATAGAAGCTAAACAACCAGGGGCCCCTTTTTGTCATTGATCAATTGCTATTTCCCAAACCTGAATCCACGACATTTCCCGATCCAAATCTCAACCCCCATTTTGGGGGAATTCCCAACCGGTGATTTTTTCGTTGCCATCCCAGCCTTCCGTAGATATTCTAAGTCAACAGCCAACTGACTGGCACCAGCAGGAGACAGCTCCTTGATCTGAAGAACCTGGTTCTTTCTGAACATTTGGCATCAAGTATCAAAAAACACCTTCCAAACATTTCGATTCACTCCCAGCTGCGGTAAATATCCAGGTTTTATACATCCCAGGTGGGTAGCCGGAGTTCTTCCATCAACAGTATCAAGTTTGTGTAGTCTTTGAACATCAGAAAATGATGGCTTTTCATTCATCTGTCCGATGAAAATTTCATCTCCCAATGAAACAACTAAAGTATCACACTTTTACAACATCTGTCAGGCTGAACCAACCCAGCAATCTACCACCAACACAAAAAAAACAGTGTTTTTTCCCCGCAAGAGGTACATGGTAGAAAAAACGCGTGGGTGACTTTCCTGGGTTGATAGGTCGCAAGGAAATGTCGTTTTTTTTGGAAAGCCTTGGGGAAAAAAACGTAATCATTTCATCTCAACCGCTTGTTTTGCTTAGTCTTTGCCGGTTGGTCTGCCGAACAAAGGTCTATGATAGAGATATGCGAGATGTAAAACACGAAACACAATCATTGATCCATCAAGTCGACTACAGAATTTGCCAAGTGATTCTATAGTTGGTATATGAAGATCCTCTCTATGAATATGTGTATATATAAATATATACACACAGAATCCTATTTGGGTACGGCTGAAAAAAATAAAAAATGATGCCAAAGATGATTGGACTAAACCTGATCACCAATCTAATGTATACAAATACATAGATGCAGTATATTAACGCTATATAAAAAATATGTATACATATAGACATAACACATACTTCGGATATATTACCAGTACTCGACCCTCAGTTTTTCCCAGATCGCTCGCAAAAAAACATACACTTCTTAAAAGAAAAAAGACGGCTGAAAACAATCCCGCCAAAACGACCGGTTTTTGAAGCAAACGGTTGCCTTATCCACGACCACATCGACTGATGCTTCCAGAATCCCTGGTAACCATTGAAGCTGCGAGCCCTCACGATGGCCGCTTCTTTTCGGCGATTCTAGGGGGAAGAGTGGAACCAGCAATATGCAATTAGTGGGAGTTCCTTCACGAGTGTTTCACAGAGACATAACCAATTTTTGTTACTTTCTGATTCAAGGGCAGCCTCGAAAATGATATCATTACATTTGTCAAAATGAATCATGCACCCTTCCATTTTTCCGGGTAGCACTCAAAAACTATCTAAAGTTTCAAAACCTAAACTTGGATTTGCATAAGTTGCTTGGAAAAAGTTCCAATAATATTGTCCGAAATGATGGAGTTTGACGAGTAAAATTGCAACATGAAGAGCATATATGAATTCCACTCATTTCTCTTGTAGATGGGATCCATAGACATCCGGAAAAAAAAACACATGTCCCATGGACCGAGAAATAGCTCGGATGATGGGCAAAATCCGAATGGATTTCAAGTAGGATGTTATAAAACCCATTTCTGATTGGAGAAATCGTGACAAATTGTGGAGATACCAAGCTGGTACCCTCAAAATATATATGTTTCTAGGCTCGCAAGTTGCCCTTATGGGGAATGGTCATCCCACCCTTGATAGGGAATCCTTATAATGAGTTTATAGACCCCTACTATTGGGTTGATGACCATCCCAGGTTGCAGGGAAATCATGGGAGTTTTGACCCTAGCGTATATAGGATCAATTGGGATGATTCTCCAAGTAGGGTTGCAATGTCATGTCGAGATTGGATTTAGATAAACCTATAATACTTAGACGATCGACGAATCTTCGTGTCAAAACTTAAGTTTGAATTAAAACAAAGGATAGACCAGTGTATTTCACAGTGATTGATATTCATCTCTCCAATCAAATCCAATCAGTAAAATATAGATATAAACCTCTAACGTTTAAACAATTTTTGTTTCGTGGTAAATATTCCATACAGTATGTATATTTCCGAGGATCATAAATGGATCCTATGGGATGGGATGACTGCAAAAAAAACAAATATCTTCGACGACTTGGGTTTGGGTTTTGAGGTCCACTTTTTTTGAACAAATGGTCTAGGATTGAGGATACCAACATGTGGAGGATGTTGTTAAAGAATTGGGTGGTATGTTAAGTGATCATGTTTGTTGTGTTTTTCCCCAGGCAAGTTTGTTAACTACTATGCTTGTTGCGTTCTTTTTTTTTCCAAGCACGTATGAACTCATTCAAATTATCTATTTCAATATTGCACCATGGGAAAAAAAAACACTTTGAGAAAACTCACTTGCAAAAAACACACACTAAGACTAAAACTAATGAAATTCCCGCTGGGATTTTACCTCACCAAAAAAGGGCCCAGGGGCCCAGCCTGTGACCTTTCCAATTGTGGCATCAGTGAGAAGAGATGTTCTGGCACCTTAGCTTTCAAATGCGACGATGTAAAACGGTAAATGCGAAAAAGTGAAGAATAGTAACTGGAAAAAAGATACCAGGACACCCGTATTAGTGTCTGTAGAAACAAAATTAAACACGTATACTGTATGTGTATATATGATAGTTAGAATTAGATAGATATTATCAGTGGGCCATGGTTCTATATAATATGTAGGTGTGCAGTAACTTGTAGCAGGAAATTACATGCTGCTGGACAAAATAAAGGTCCAAACATTTTGAGTCGCGCCACAATATCCACAATTGTGAAAAAATAAACTAAATACCAGTCGAGATCGCTAGTGTTTTCTCAACTCCCAGAAAAAAGAAAACAATAAAAACCATATAAAAACCCAGATGCTCCATGTATGGTATTGCAATATTTACCTACATCTACCATAAAAATCAACCATTCATGTAGGTAAATATACAATCGTGCCATGGATCCGTCATGGGAAAAACAAGATCTTTTTTTTGCGCCGAAACCACCGAAAACGCGTGGAATCTGATGCTGTCAACGCCCTTCCGGATCGAGACACCAAAGTGATACATTGTAGTGGACCATGAGCCACCTGGACGCGTGACATTGAGATATACCCTAAGTAGCTTGGAAAACATATAGGAATATAGCCATTTTTCATGAGGCACCTGGAAGTATGTGGATGTTTTAGGATGCTTCAAGTTGACGGGAAGACTTAGCAAACCACAACGTCTGGTACTCCAAGTGACTTGGGGTTGGTTCCATGGTTGTTTCTTGGCAAACTGGGGCTCACCAATCACCAACACCCCTAGACACACCTGTATATAGCTATAAGCAATGCCGGTTGCCGGAATCACAGCTGCACAAAATGGTTCCGGTAAGAGTCAGCAACCGCAGGGGTCTCACATTTTTTGGATCTCGGATTCGATTTACGACTTCGCTGTCCACTATCACTGGGAGATGATACGATAACACTCCTAACATATACGTTTCCATCTGGAAATTCTCCTGCCATTGAAGCACAAAAGAAATTGGTGTTGCTTATTGCGTGCGTAAAAAACAAGTTTCAAACAGATTCCCTCAAAAACAATGCCCATATCATTATATAAAACAACAGCTTGCCTGCCGTTTATCAAGGATTTGTTGCAGTTCCGTGGCTTCTATTGAATTCCTGTGGGTTGAGGCCATGTTGGAAGAATTCATGAGGATTTCCAAGGATCCTGATGTCAGGTTTGAAATTTGTTGCGTAAAACTTGATTGCCACTCACTGCTTCAACACTCAATTAAGAAAACATGAAAACAGATGCACCGAGATGCACCGGAAGGCTGCCAAAAGATGGTAGTTTCAACCTGCTTCAGAAAATTTTCTCAAAATGGATCATTTCCCAAAACGAAATAGAGGTAAACAAAAAGAAAAATCTTTGAAAGCAGCGCCTAGTTTCGTTGATTTGTGGATTTCCATCAGCCACATATAAATATCTACACTCCATCAGCCCACCTCATCGGATTGCACACTCCATTCCTCAACTCGGGAGGATTGATGTGGGTTCACTTCGGATGAGCTTTTCATTTACACCCCCGAAATTTAACAGCTCAAGCCCCTGAAAAATGGTGGGAAAGGAAGACGATCCTTTCCTTTTGGAAAGGCCTATTTTTAGGGGCTATGTTAAATTTCCGATGTATACGTATACCACCTAGAAAGGATCCATGGCGATCGCCACTCCCATGTATTGGGTTCATCATGGCCGCTTATAAAGTCCACCTTTTGGGAGTTGCGCCATCTACTTTCACTACAGTGTATAGCTAATTACAGCTAATTGACAATTGGCATTCATGCTTTTTCTTGAACACACAGACCTAGCTTCAACAAAGAATTTGACAACAATCCGGAGTTGAGATTGCAATGTTCTGTACAGTACATTTCGTAAACTAACATAGCCCTGAACATAAATGATTGGAACATGAATGTTCCTTTCTGGGATAGCTTACTTTCAACGGCTATATATGTTTTAAGGGAGGGTACTTTGTACAGTAAAAGGTTATATAACAGGTGATTTTCTTTGACCACAATCTGAAGCGACACCGACACAAAGCTTCAACAACAAAGGGGTCGCTTCTCGGATTCTGCAAACAGCGGAATGTTGGAGACCAGTTCAGTTTGGTCAATCTGATTCTAAGACCATCCAAATCCCGATCTCTAATATGATTGCTATTACAATCCCGAAACCTAACCAAAATGCACCCCAAAATGAGGGCTTGGAAGATGATTTTCCCTTTCAAAGAGGTTATTTTCAGGTCTCATGTTAGTTTTTGGGGGAGTAGATCTACACAACTCCTTCATCTTCGCAGAATAGTAAAATGTTCCAAGCAAATATGTTTCAAATGCAAGAAGTCATGTACACAATGACACCCAATATGTTTGTGTTATGTCCTTTGTATCCGTCAATGCCATATACATTGAGATCATGACCATCTTTTGTGACATCACCTGAAATCAATAAAGGATGATTCAGCTACCACCAAAATTGGAGAGGCCTCCTATCCAAAACACCAGCCCAGGGAGTAACGTATTAGTTCGTAGTTTACCGGCAACATTTTTGGTTGTCTTGGATCCCCCAACGGGCATCTCTGGGTAATCCTTCAAAATCCGTGAGACCGGTTCGGCACAACAGCGTGTCACCACACTGCGCACCTGGGTTTTTCTTTGACAAAGGATCCCTTCCAAACAACTTAGGATCGAATAGGACGTATTTACCAATCCATGGATGGTAGATTTTCTATGGTTAAAGTAGTTTGCAAACATGGATCCATCGTGCCATGGGAATCCTATCGGATCAACTCAACACACGCATCAATCGTCCTGATTTCTTAATTCACGAACTCAACTGTTTGTTGTGGATCCTCTTGACATTGAAACATGCATTGCTAAGGATAATAAATTTCATTGATTGTTTTAAGCTGAGTTGATCTAGCCGAACTTCGGTTCATGGCTTCATGATTTCAATCTGTTCCAATTCATCAACCGTCATCAATCTTTCATATCATTCTTTACACACCTTTTCGAGCCTAAATCGTATCTCCTTTCGAAGGATGTTCTTGGCGGCCTTCTCCGATTGCTCTCAATTAATTGCTCCCGTCAATTAACGGTAAATTGGTGGTTTGGGTTGGTGGTTTGGAATTCTAGGGATACCAGTAAGAAACAATCCCTTTCAGAAGGGGATCTTAGGAATTCCAAACCACCAATTATAACCATTAATTGATCCCAGATGAACATGGAAAATACCTCACCAACTCCCTAAATCAGTTTCCAAACACGCAGTTTTTCGAAAAAACATGTTGAAAGCCATTTCCACACAATGAATTGTATATATATGATATATCTATATATCTTAAATTTACATGTCAACATACGCACACACACTGGAACAAAGCTCCCCCCAAAACACATAAATACATATGTGTACATCTACATATATATACATATATATACATAATCTAAGACTTGTATTAATATGCAATACTCAAAACACCAGTCATCTTTTTAAACGCCCATCCCTCAAAATTCCCCACCTGGCTCTCCACTTTGGATAGAGCCGCGGCAGCAGCTGGGAGCACCTGATAGTCAGATTTCTGGTTGGTGGTTGGGTAAGCTCATACCCTGCAAACACCTGTGTGCTTTTTGCTTACCCCTTTTCCCCGCTCCAACCTGGGGCCTACCCTGTTTTTGATGTGTTTTTTTTGTTTTTTGCTCTCACAAGGTTCGGTGTTGTTGTTTTAATGTTTTTTTTAAGGATAGGGTCTACCACCAACTTAAAGCACCAGAAAATTCACTGAAGATCTATCAATAGGCGGCAACAAAAATAGAAGTGAATGACCCTAAGAATCCTCCGACCCCTCCCGAAAATTCGTTGGATTGATTTATATACAGTAGTCGAAACATCCCATCCCCAGGTCGTCAATAGGAGTTAGTTCGGGGGAAAATCCCGAAAACGACCAAAATATCTGGATCCGTAGGGTGAATGGGAGGCTCGGAGCCAACATGGCAATGCTGTGCCTGGTGGTAAACCTTATCGTACTGTTGATGGTTCAGAAATCCGGCGAGAAAAGCACCGTTTGGATGGTGCTAAAACCCGTCGTAAATGGCGGGATAGACTACCAAGCTCAACTGGTGATCGCCGGATTTCTGAAGCTCAGCCTTTTTGGACCTTGAAATACAGGTCCGACACGGGACGACTCTATAGATCTCTATGGTTCGAATATTTCCTCAATGGATATGATACCAAAAAGAAATTCACATTGACATATACCAAAAAGACCATTGACAATATATATATATATACTTATATATAAAAATGTAAACATATATAAATGTAAACATATATATACATATATCATATTTGCTTCTAATATATTATTGATATCATCCCATCCTATCTTCCATCCGTTTTGTAAAGGACAAATCGTTTACCTCGTCTATTTGGGCATCCCCACGCCAGAAGAGCTTGAACCCTCCAGGAAGTCTGACAGCTTTGACAAAGCGTGTTTGAGGATGTCATGCAGAAGAAGGTACCCTCTGGTCACATGGCTGACTGGAAAATCCTCCGAATTTTAGGAGGGAAATACATCTAGATAGTCTAGATACATCAAATTTGCAATTTCATGGTTTCAAGCCAATTGAAACATATTAGTCAAAATGAAAAACATGCTCATGGAATCTTCACCAAATTTTGGGCAAATCAGCACCTAGATTAGTATGTCAGTTTGATGAACATAATTGGCTCACCTTGCCCTCACTGGTGTTTCTGAAACTTCACAACAGAACTTGTGGAAAATCAGCAAAAAACTCATCGAGAAGAAACATGGATAATAAAAAACATGAACACCTGCTCGAATGATTTCAAGAAAACACATAAACAACAACATCCAAAATTGGTGGACAAACAATCCAACAAAGCCGGAAAGCAATGGTGGAACCAATGATACTGGTGATAGTGATAGGTTTCAAATCCAGCTTTCCCCAAAAACGCAACTTTACCACTGACGATTTCGACCATTTCGCTTCACATGTTAAATTTTTACTACAGTTTGTCCTTGATCAATAAAAATGACACACACCCAAAACAGGTGCAACTTGTAATGCTATGTGCTATGTGATGCTGTGGAGTTGATTTTTGTATCCACCTCTTTGGAGTACCATATTGTTGATGAAAGAAATTCCAAACAACCACCTGGGATGGTGCTAAAACCTTGTAAATAATGGGATAAACTACCAATCTCAACTGGTTAGCCGGATTTCTTCCATCAACAGTATGAAGGGTCCATCCACTGTTCCTCCCCCTTCACTGCCAGCCTGCTGCAGATCTTAAGGCCGACTCAGACGGAATGCCCAGCTGTGCACACCACTTGGGATCCTCCAGAAATGCATCAAACATGCACACCTCTTGGGCTATATTTATAAATATATATATATATACATAACATATTACATGTATCGTCATACATGATATTATATTGTAAATACATTACATATTATATATAAACCGTATGAATATTGTTTCTGTGGTTCAGGATCCAAACGATCCATGTTATTTTTGACCATAAGAGCCTCTTGGGTTCTTTTTCAATCACACATCAGTCCTCAAAAGAAAAGAAATTCTCTTCAAAATGTTGTTCTCAGTCCAGCATGGTTTTCCCCACTTCTTACTTTTCAGCATTCAACGTGGGGAAAAACTCAAGTTTAGTGACCCATGGATCCTTACACGTTCACCTTTGGGGAGGGCGGCTGGTCAACTGTTAACGAATCTAAACAGCAAGTCACACATGTCAGAAGAATCACTAAATGACAGCATCTTAAAACCAAACCTGACTTCTTTCAACATGATTGACCTCTTTTTTAAGTAGACCTGAGGTTGCCTTTAGGTCTTTACTGTTGCGAAAAGATTTCCCCCATTGGGTATCTCCCTTTCTACAAGGTCCTTCATCTTCTCTTTCAAGGCGGTACCAAAAGCCGACCTCGGGGTAGGGGCAGACATGTGACCATCATTTGGACCATCCAAGTCCCATGGTAACTATGAGGTACAGTCACAGGAAAAACAAAAAAACAACGGTTCATCATGGGATCTTTCGATCTTGAATCTATGTGCAATAGCCAATCATTTACTACCCCCGTGATTTTGAGAAAACGCTCCTCATTTAGTAGGAAAATACATCATCCCGAATCATCCCTGGCTCCTTAGCTCCCCAATATCCTATGGATGGTTTTTTGAATGAACAACTTAAAACTGCTAAACACTAAGACCAAATGCTCCAACAACCCAGGCTGCTCAAGACAAATTGAATCCTGGGTGTTGAATTTTCCTGTTGATGGAATTCATTTCAAAAACTTAGGTTAGTAAAGTGGCGTAACCTATATATCCCTACAAAACTAACTCATAATCCCTCTTTCTACCCAACAAAACTGTATTTATACCACCCAACAGGTAGGAAATTACAAAAAAACACAACAGTTCTCAACCATTGAACCTTTTCGAGTTGGTGGTTGAACCAACCCATCTGAAAAAGTATTAGTCAGATTATATCCCCAGGTAAGGATGAACATAAAACATATTTGAAACCACCACCTAGATATAAATGTATATATACATACTTGTATACACTAGGAGACTTCTAGGATCATCCAAGTACAGTGAAACATTGGGTGCATTCCCCAAAGCCATGCAAAAAAAAGAAAATCCAACCGAAATCTTGGCATTTGCATAGATTATAAGATATTCTAAGGCTTCTAAGGGAAATCCCACATAAATCGCCATAGCTTTGTCTTGTTTCTCATTCCCCCCCCCAAAAAAAAATGGGTCCCATTGAATGACCCAACCCCAAGCCATCGAAACCTTGGGGGATTTTTGTAGCCAAGGTCACGCTGGCCCATCATGTCCTCGAAGCTGCCCCACATGTTGCATCACGTCTGCCTTGCCACGGCCGATTTCCCACCCAATTTTGGTGTTTTTTTTGGAAAGGGAAATGGGACCCCGAAAATTTCAGGAAAACCCAGGTTGGTGAAAGATTAGAAGTTGGCCAAACGGATTATTTACCTGCGTGAAAAGGTGAAAAATGGCCACATGAACAAGGGAAAATGGCTGCATCTGGGAATAGGACTTCCATAAATTCTCTCTATATGGTACAAAGGTGCAAGTCATGGGGTGGTTGCTATAAATGGCTGAAAATAAACTGGGTTTCCATTGGGATTAAAACCCTACTTATAGGGGGTATAATTCCATTTATAGAGGTTATAACCACTGTAACCCATATATTTTAGGCCATTTATAGGGGCTATAACCCCTTTAAATTGATGAAAAAAAGGCCACCTGGTTGTTTAGGGGTTCTTTTCTGGGATAAAAACAATCTAGATTAGATATGTGGGGATTCTGATATACAATGACATAAGGATCCCCTTGAATTGTCTCCCAGCAGCTTCCAGAACGTCCAAACGTCCAGAACGTCCAAACATGAGTGAATCGACCGGCCTAGCGGAAGAGATGATAGGAATAGATCTGGGATAGACCCAAAAATACCTTGTCATGTGTCAAATAGTTTGGTGGTCATGATGAGAAGGAGGACTGCCAAACAGGTACGACTGTTCTGAGGACAAAGATGAGGGTACACCCCAAAAAGCTAACATGATAATGGAAAACCAACCATTTCAAGATGTATGTCCTATTAAGAGTGGTGATTTTCCATTGTCATGTTAGTTTTTCGAGGGGTTTAATTGTGTAGCAAAGGCCTCCTTTCAAACTGAAAAAGTACATCGCTATAGGCTATACCTTTGGCTATCTTTCCCAACGATATCCAAAAACATCGCCAAAAAATGTCTTGAAGGTCCTTCGGGTTCATCCATATTCATATCTACAAGGTGGGCCCTGGGACCAGTTGAAAATAGGGTGAAATAACCTCTATAAGTCTCCACTTATAACTGGCAGCAACCCCCACCTTGTACCCCATCTTCCATTCATTTTCGGTGCTGAATCCACCTGGAAGGTGGCGAATTTGCTCTGCAAATTGTCGTGAAGCACTGAATGTAGTTGCCTTAGAAGAGGACATCTCAACATCAAAGGTTGAAAAACAAACTTGTTGAACACCTTTAACCTAGATGTTGACAGGGTGAACATGGGTGAACCAACCTTTCATGTGGGAAATGCTTGGGTGGTCCCCTATAAACCTGTCGACATGTGCAGCTGAGTTCATCAAATTCAATCTATATTTAAGCTAAATTTTAGTTGTGTTACCTTGTTCCAAGGTCACTTTAATGGCAATTTGCTTGCAGTGGTTGCCTTGGATGAAAAATTACCACGACCTCACTGAACCTCAACAACAAGTTGCCAAGTTTCCGTGATGAACAACAAACAAAGAAATCCTTGGAGCTTACCCAAGGTAGATGTTGAAGGAAATTTGATTCAAAATGTTTATGTGAAGGTCAGTACTTACAAAGAAAAACATGTGTAGATTTGTGTAGATATGTGTTGATTACGGCAGTTTAGTACGAACACTGATTTTTACTTTTCTGGTCAAACATAGGGTAAATGCTGGTTAAGTTGTGGTGCAAAACCATCGGTATACCACTCGGCGCATATTGTTGTGGCTTAATATCAGCGGCAAAATTGCCGGCAGACCTCTTGGTTAGGCCCCCGGCGTGTCTTCCCAATTGGATAATTAGCGGCAAAATTGCCGGCAGACCTCTTGGTTAGGCCCGCGGCGTGTCTTCCCAATTGGAAAATTAGCGGCAAAATTGCCGGCAGACTTCTTGGTTATACCCCCACCGTGTCTTCCCAATTGGAAAATTAGTGGCAAAATTGTCGGCAGATCTCTTGGTTAGGCCCCCGGCGTGTCTTCCCAATTGGAAAATTAGTGGCAAAGTAGATGGACAACATGCTGGTAAACTGGACATTCCAACAAGCAAACCGGCAAAATCGGACAATTTTGGGCAACATTTGCTCGCGGAAACCCCGCGGAAACCTCACGGAAACCTCGCGGAAACCTCGCGGAAACCTTGCGGAAACCTCGCGGAAACCTCGCGGAAACCTCGCGGAAACCTTGCGGAAACCTCGCGGAAACCTCGCGGAAACCTCGCGGAAACCTCGCGGAAACCTCGCGGAAACCTCGCGGAAACCTCGCGGAAACCTCGCGGAAACCTCGCGGAAACCTTGCGGAAACCTCGCGGAAACCTCGCGGGAAACCTCGCGGAAACCTCGGAAACCTTGCGGAAACTTTTAGACTTATAGACTTTTGCCAGGGGCATTGCCAAGTGAAATGCCACGCCTTTTGAGATTCTGCCATGATTTGTCCTAGCTCTTGTCCCAGGTCTTATCCACAGGTTTTACCGGTCGTTTTTCCAGGCTTTGAGATTCGTTTGATGATTCATCCAGGCTATTGTCCATAGGTTTTGCCGATAGTCTATCCAGGGTTTCGGTCCTTTGACAATGGGGGTCTTCGTACTAACATGCATTCTTCAAGATATGTGTATAGATATATATAGAATAAATCATATAAGGATTATATATGTCAAACCCAAGTCATATGCACATGCATATGCACATATATATAAATCAAACTGATACTTGTACATATGTCATATATTGAATCATGAAAATCAAACAAACATACATGTTTTAATATGTTCATTTTCTTTAAACAATCATTAATCAACAAGATCAATATGCAATCACCATGAAACATGTTTCATTTAACTCTTTCAACTTGCTCCAAGGTGCATCACTTCTTGCAAAAACGCCGAATCAAATCCTCTGCGGCGAGGATTTTTTAGAAGTGATTAAAAAAAGAGTCCCAAATTTGAAATGCTGATGGGAGAACTAAAATCACCATGTACCCATAAGATCCATAACTTTCCAATAGAAGATATGGTTGGTGAGCGGGAATTTTCTCATTTTTTATTACAAACCCTGAGCTGGACAGCATTAAACAAAGTAATTAAACTGTTGTGAAAAGAACAACTTCTTCTCACAAAGCAGTGAGTTGATGTTTTGCCCTGGTATGTCTGTGCCCCTTAAAGCTGAACGGGCTTTGGTGTGGGTCCGCAAGAAATCTTGGCAGAATTTGTATCAAATTGAGCAATAATCCTGGAATGAATCCAATCACTTGATTTTTTGTTACCCTAAGAATCAGCTGGGACCCTCCAATCAAAGGGTTCGAACCTGTATAGCAGGGGTCTGGGTTCTCATTTTGAGGGGTCAGGATTCTTAGGGTATTGAAATTTCTCCCACTCACTATAGTTTCATCCAACCATACCAATGAAAACTCAAAATTGAATCAAGGATCCTGAACAATTGAGACAAATCTGAACTTGGACATCATAATTCTTTCAGTGTGTGAAACCACAGTAAAACCGTTCTTTGTGGATAATCTGTTCTTCACATTCCATATACTTCCAAAAAAAAAAAGATGTTGAATCCCCCAAAAAAACATCCCAAAATTGGAGGGTTTTCCGTTTCCAGATTTTCCTTTTCCACAGGGAAAAAATTACATCTCGGGTGTCGATTTCTGTCCGATCGTCCTGCGCCAGAATTCAAGGCCTGGCTGTCTTGGATTTTTGACCCAAACAGCCTGGTGATTGTTGGTGTTTTGGGAATCTAAGTGTCTCCCAAGAAATGACCGGCCTTACTGTTGATGGTTCAGAAATCCCAAACAAGCACCTGGGATGGTGCTAAAACCCTGTAAATAATGAGATAAACTATCTATTTGCTGGTTAGCCGGATTTCTTCCATCAACAGTATTAAAGGACTATTTTCACCATTGTACCCTTAGATTCCCATGGATTTTTGTGACTGGTGACACGCTGACATAGTAAATAACATCTGGGTGCAATCCCTCTTTTCCAGGATGCAAGTCGTGAAACGTGAAGATTTGCTTGCCCCATCTCCATGTGAGTCATCATCCTAGCGATCATTCAAGAGATACTGCTAGACTGCTTGAAAAACATCACCCTAGATTTAAACATGTTTGACTTCACAAATATCTACAGCGTCACTACTCAAAAAGCATGTAACCATTGGTCTCTCACAAGGATCAATCACACACAACTGAAAAAATCTGCATCTTCCCCCCCCCAAAAAAAAAAAACACAAGCTGATGTGCTCCATATTGAAGAAATTAGAATACCCATTACGGATCCATGGGACGATTGCATATCTACCTACATTTTCATGGTTGATCTTTATGGTAAATTAGTAAGTGTAGGTCAAAATACCGTTCCTGCCATGGATTCAACGGGATAATCATGTTCATGCATCACAAAAAAAAATGCGAGCCACAACCCGCCAAATTTTCAAAGAAAACACCACAAAAATAAGTACCAAGAATTATCACCAGAAATTCCCCCCGTTCTTTCACCGGTCAAGCAATTTTTTGTTTCCGTTTCCCCAAAAAGCAGTCAGTTTCACCTCAGCACTTCGGTGTTTTAAAGTATTGTTGAAGATCTCAACCAATTTCTCCCACTGTCGCCTCAGGGTTTTTGGTGGATGCTGGGACACATCACGGTCGTGAATTTCTTCGATTGGTTGATTTGTTGGACCATTCAACAACAAAATAACATATGGTTTATATATATATATATACATACTATCTATTGCACATGACAAAAAAAAACGATTCATTGAATATATTATTGACAAATAAGTTCGAACTCATCTCTTGCAATCGGATTAAAAGTGACGTTCAATGTCTTATCAAGGAAACAAACGTTCCATTCCCTCAGGATCCATGTATGGTATATTAGGTATATTTGCCTACATGAATGGTTAATTTTTATGACAAATGTAGGTAAATATTCCATACATCTGGCCAAATTCAAAATATTTCACCTTCACCTCGGTTTTCCCTGAAATTTTCGGGGTCCCATTTCCCTTGCAAACTTGACCAGATACACGGAGTTTCTGGGGAATAGTCACTATTAGCTACACAAAATGGTGGCTCCCAAGGAAGGAAATGGGTTCCCCTTTGCGAGGGTCCCGATCGCCTTGAAAAAACATCATTTTTTTTTTAGAAATCCTGGTTTTGAAAACCCCACCTGCGATGCCAACAAAAAAATACCTGATAAATACTCGGATAAACTACCAACCTTAACTGGTGCAGGATTTTTGAACCATCACCAGTATTTGTCATGAAGTCTAGTCTGATCAGTTGTTTTTTGTCTACGTTTCTACTCAGGATTTCAATACATGAGTAGATTGAAGTCGTTCATATCATTGCAGGATGTGTATGGGGTGATCGTAGTGCACCGTTTCCATCCGTTTGGTCAAACTAAGAAACACACCTATTCCAACCTTTTCAGAGAACACCCCTGCAAGTTATGTGTTCCCGCCTAGTGCGTCCCAGTTTTGATCATCTCGGAACACCCAACAATAACTCTGCTGTCCATGTTTTGGATTTTCGAAAGATTTACACAAAAAATGATAAACAACTTCCCTGCAAAACTAAACATCAAATGATGTTTTTTTCTCCAGATCTCCATCAGTTGGAATTCTGAGCAAATGTTTGATTAATCTTGTTTTTGTTCATATTTGTCTGAAGGCTTTAAAAAAACAAAAAACATAATTGTTGGGTGTCATATATCCCAAAAAAGATTCTCCTTTGGACAGCTTCTGAACATGTTCGGAAGTTTTTCTTTTCGATCCATGGAGGGGTACGGTCAAAGGAACTAACATATCCCACCTGGGGAAGTTCGGAAAATCATCGACTCAGAAGTGCCTTTTTCCAGCGGATATGTCAATGTTTGGCAGGAAACAGTCAGTAATTCCAAGGTGAAAAAAACCCAGTGAAAAATGAAGATGTTGAACCGGAGGTTTTTACCTGTTTGAAAAGGGAAATCATCTGAACCATCCACCTTCATGACTTTGGGTTCCAACAAAAGCTCATTTTCAGGGCGGTTTTAATGCATGTACCTTGCACCAGGGCATGGAACCGTGACATGTCATTGTACACATTAAAAGTTGACAAAAATGAGGTCAAACCCATATGCAATATGTACATCTCTGGGTGTTGTCTATCTCAACTTGGATTGTAACCAATTACTTTTGCTGGTTCAGAAATCCAGCTAAGCAATCAATGTGTATATATTTATTTACCTGGACCTTCCAGTTTGGGTGCCAAATATTTCCTTAGATTCCCGTAGGGCTATCCATTGGCACCCCGAGTGGAAGGTTCTGGTAGATACATACTGTTGATGCTTCAGAAATCCACCACTTGAGGTTGGTAGTTGATCCCGTTATTTACGGCGGGTTTTACGGTGTTTTATACATCCCAGGTGGTTTTCTCCCCGGATTTCTGAACCATCAAGCGTATGTTCCCACTATTTGCTTCCCAAGGCACCAGTAAGCAGCATTGGCCTCATCAACACAAGCCAACCTGAGTGGTGGCGCATGGTTGCAACCCAAGAAAGGGTCAACCCCCCCCAGGAATCGGCGGGCCTTATTTTAGGGGTTATGAAGCCCGTCATTGTCACTTAATAGATTGTTTTTCATGGCAAACTAAGATGGCGATGGAAAATCCACCATTCTGATGGTACCAGGAAAAATTAGGATTTTACATTCTTAGTTTACTGGAGGGTCTGTCAAAAAATGGAAATCTTCCCCCGCAAATATGTTTTTTTGCAAACAAGAGAAACAACAAACATCATTTGAACAACCACCATTAAAATATATAGTGGGGGTTCTTTAAATGTACCTTTTCAATCTCATGCCTACCCTAATCTACATGAATGTTATCCAACCAAATGGCTGCATCTGGCTACTCCGACTGAGATCCTGGACCATGGCACAGCCAATTGGGCAGCACCTTGACTTTCTAAACGTCGAGCCCAAGTACTAGGCATTTGGAGAAGCCTCATGGGGAACTCCAGGGCATCGCAGATAGGTATTTTTTGGGTGATTTTTCGGGGGGGAGTTCTGTTGGTGATTTCTTGTCTTTGTTGTTGTTGGTGCTTTTGTTCCGGGTGTTATGTTGAGTCTTTTTTGAAGAAAATTTGGGATACTTGGGATACAGGTTTCTTTTGGTTCAGCATCTCCCCAAGGCATCATTGCATGTTTGCCCGTTTTTTCCGCCGTTGGCTTGTACAGGAAACCTCCTCCTTGCTGAAGCCTACCCATGGTCCATATATATGATTCAACACGAAAAAAAAATCTTCCTCGCCTCCTGAGGCGTCACAGAAGGGGAAGGTTCCGCTGATATGGGAGTTTCCAAAAATAATGGTACCCCCAAATCATCCATTCTAATAGGGTTTTCCACTATAAACCATCCATTTTGGGGTACCTCTATTTTTGGAAACATCCATATGGAAGTATTGAACCCAGGAGTTGTTGGGAAATGTCAATCATATGATATCATGACGAGTCTGAGTATAACAGAACGTCATTTGATGTTTTTGGTATTAAATGAATGACTGGTTGGTGGTTTCAACCCATTTGATATATATGAGTGAAATTGCATCATTTTTCCAAGTAGGGGTGAAAATAAAAAATATTTGAAACCACCAACCAAATGAAGCCCTTTTTGGAAATGAGCACTTCAGCCTAGGTAAGACTGGAATCCAGTGATGGACAATTTCATCTGCTTCGGCAGTTGGGATGGCAACAAAACTGCTGGTCAATTCATACAAATCTGGGTTGTTGAACGGTTGAACCACACATTTGGAAAGTATTGCTAAGTAATCAATCTTCCCAAAAGAAGTGAACTTTAACAAAAGGTTGAAACAACCGCCTAGAAATGTATGTAACCTTTCAACAGGTGGTACCAGTATGCCCTTGGGGATTCATGATGTTGTCAACTGTACGCTTCATGTTTGTTGCGTTGAACCAACAGATCACACATGATTCTTCCCACCCTATCATTCGCATCCTTGCGGAGAATTACTCAGGTCACATCACATGTCAACCACATTTGGCCACAAACATGGTAGTTTTCCACATGGTTTTTGTCAAGCCATGCAGCTTTCCAAACAAACATGGGTGGTTTCCTCTCAATTTCGCCAACAATATAATCATAGATACCAAAAATCGTGCATTGGAAAAGGTAACTCCTTACACATGTGGCGTCATATTGGGTATAAATTGTAAATTTCACGGGAAAAAATACCTTTACACTCCCTGAAACCAACATGGCCCTTGAAAAATCGTGGAACATGAACTTTCCTTTTGGCACCGGGCTTGTAGGGAGAGCCGTTTTTGACCAATTTTGGACGAGTGCTACCTTCAACTTCTAGTTCCCCCCACCTCGTGGCGTTGGACTCTGCAGCCAAGACCGCCTGCTTGCACTGGATGAAAAGGGGTGAGTCCATCTGTTTTTTGTTTCAAAGCACATGAACAGGTCATCTTGGGGAAACATCAAGATTCAGTAGTATCAACAAAACATCTTAAATTAAGTATGTTGACTATGATATGGTACATACATCGCATACAAAAAAAATATATACCTTGATGTATAATGATTTATATGGCTGGTCAAGCAACCCCTGCCACTAACGTATCGTAACGTAACCCCCCCCAGAAATAAGGCCTTACTATAAGAGCGTATCAATTATGGGTTATCCTTAACACGGCCTTCTTAAACCCTTATTTCTGGGTGGAGTACATTACGGAGTGGTTGATTAGCGATAACATTCATCCTCAAAAAGAAGTTGTAGGTATCCGCTAGCTATACATTGATGGATGTAGTGTATGAATTGATGGATGGTTGGGAGGACATCTCGGTTTCTCGAGTCAAACAGTTACAGTGTTTTTTTTTGGGGGGGAGGATTCAAACCCATAGGATTCCCATGCCATGGTACCTTTGGTATATTTACCTATATACTATTACTAATTGATCCCAAAAAAAATCAACCATGCAGGTAAATATACTGTTCGTCCCATGGATCCTATGGGTTTGAATATAATTATTGAAACACATTTGTGAATTTGCCGGATAGAAAAAATGACTCTTTCTCCTACAATCATGTTTCAGTGGAAAATGGGTGCCGCCAATACTTGTTTCGTTTCATTTTTGGGGGTTGATTTTCCACTTCCATGATCATGCGAAGAGGGGTAATTCACAACCTGAACAGGTCTTTTGGGTCACTATATATTTCCTATCTACCTGGGGCCTGTTTCAGGACATCGGTGGTTCTGGTACCAGCATCAATCATTGGAGCCATGATCATCTAAAAGCTGTTTGGCATGTCAAGGAAACAACTCACCCCTGAAGTTTCTCCCAGCTCCCATTGGAAATAGGCTTTTCTTTTCTGAAAAAAAAAACACAGGAAAAGGGGGTGGTTTTTCCTGGTTTTTGGTTCCCAAAAAACTTTCCGTTCACAAAAAACATCCCAACCGAAACATTCACAAACCACCTATAAAACCTGCTGCTTTCTTTACTTACAAACCTGTGATTGATCGGCTAAAAAAACAATCGCTCCCAAAAAATTCTCGGGAGGTCGCCTCTGAAGGCCGCATCTGTTGACTCAATCCGGGTGCCAAAGCATTGGCATCATCCTGGAGTCGTGGATTTTTTTTAATGGTTCTGCCCGTGAAAACGGAATGTCGAAGCTCAAGTTTTTCGGAATGTTATGTCAATTGTGTTTGTTTTTTTTTCGGAGTTTTTGGACGAAAAAGGCCCAAAAGGATTTTTGTTGTGTTTTGTGTTGGCCGCGCTTCTTGTTTGGTTGGCGGGGGTTGAAATATTTAAAAGGATGGCCTTCATATGGGACATCGGTGACAATCTAATGCAGTAAAAACTTGTTTCATTGACTTTGGTTATCTAGTTGGTGGTTGAACCAACCCATCTGAAAAATATTCGTCAAATTGGATCATTTCCCCAATTAGCTCGGGGTGAAAATGACAAATAATTATGTGAGTTGCCACCATTATCGTATGGAGCTCATGGTAGGATTTCATCCCCTCCGATCCTGCTCATGCACCAAGGTTCAACTCTCCTAAAACGTTGGTGGATCATCTTGGAAGACTACAAAACTCACCATTTTTTTTGGTGACGTGACATCAATATGTTAATTCACCTTTGGGAACAAACATTTTGCAGTGCATTTTGTAGGGCCAATGGATATCGAACCGTACTTCACGAAACCAACTCTTCATGGCAAAACCAACTTGACGAAAAAAAACACAAAAAACAACTCTTACTTCCCATGAAATACTGGTTGTTTCATAGGGATCCTTATAATGGTTTATGACATAATCCCCACATAACTGGGTAGGATTTAATCCTAAAAGACATACCCCAAACAACCAGATGTTTTTTTCATTGCTCAATTCACAATTCCTTTCCCGTTCATCACCTGGCAACCTTGTTGGTAGCTCACCGTGACCCACGGTAAAATTCAATGACACGAACACAAACTGACATGCCTTTAAAAAAACATGGCAACACAGACACATCATGACACATCAATTAAAGTTTCAAATAAAGTTGAGAAGCTGAAACCAAAGGTGTTTATCAATATATAAGGCAACTTCCTACCCAAACAAATCATTTCCAAATAACCTTCCTCTATAAATAGCCTTGCAAATAAATGGCTTTCAACTGGGGTGAACATTTTCACCCTATTTCAGTGGAGTTATAACTCACCCCTTGAAATTGTTTTTTTGGGCCCCTATATTTACCATAAAAACTCAACCAAATTCAGGTGAATATACCAGTGGCATGGGTCCTATGAGATCTATGAGGGTTGGTTTCCCTATGTTTCCCTCGTGAAGAGGTTACCATTCCCGCTCCTCCATAGGTCGCAACAAGACAAAACGCACCACTTCCCCTTGGGGAGGGACAGCCATGCAGCTGTCCAAACGTTTTGTGGTGTTTCGGTCATATGATGTTGTAAAAACAGGGTCACTTGTGGAAGTTTCAGGGAAATATTGGGATATTTGACATTTATATATATAAGATTAGCACTTGAAATTCACACTTCAATCTTCAAACTTCAGAAACATGCCGCTTGATCAGAAGATTGAAGATGTTACACAAGTGATAACAGCAGGGTGTTTAACAACAGCCCTTGATCCACTGATCTGTCAATGTCACCAAGATCTATCGACACCATATCTGAACAAAAAAGATACGTACCCAATTGAAGTGGTTTTTTGAGCAATTCAGATATTCAGATTATCAATATATGAGTTACGGACAAAATGTGGTACATGACATCCTTAAGTAGGGTGGGCCCCTATCGGTTTTGCAGCAATGGCAACCCCACGACATTTTGTCCGATACTCATATGCCTTTTCGGAGCCCAAAGGTAAAAGTTCCAACTTCATTGATAAATAGATGGCAATCCCCCGTTTCAAGAGTTTCAAGTTTTTTTTTTTTCGGAGAGGGACTCTAAACTTGATTCACGTGCAACTCTTGAAGATCAAAAGTGATGAGAAACATCAATCATATCTTGATTGGTAACATGATTTCCATGTTTCGAAATTGCATGACCTTGAAAGTACGCCCTTGCGGAAGACTTCACCTACCACCCTCCCCGAAACTAACAGTTCGCCCATGTATCCCCATCTTTCCTGGTAAATACCATCAAAATGGTGGATTTTCCAGCCAGCTATGTTAGTTTCAGGGAGGGTAAATAGTCCGGTTCATCTGTTAATGTCAGCATCTTCAAGATCTTTGCAATGAATCATCAAGTTAAACCTCTCAAAACTATTTGTAGAAAACGCACCACTGACATCCATTATTGAGTTTTGCCCTTAGTCAAAAAAGGTAGACCCCCGAAAACTAACGGCTGGATACCCTAAAATGATGGTTTGGAAAGTTGGTTCCTTTTAAATATGGCCATTTTGGTATCAATTCGATAGATTTCTGGGGGGAGTAGACGTTTCTGCACCTGCTTTGGCCAAAGAATGTGCGTTCTTTGGCCATAAAAACAGTTATCACACACCCATTGAAAGTTTCAATCATTTATATTCATGATATCAGATCCAAAAAGGACATCATTCATATCATTCTTGGTTTTTCACAACAAAATAATGTACCCTTGGAATCCATGTATCTCCGGCTTCGGCGTCGTTTAAGGTATCTGAATCTTCAATTTCAGCGGGGCTAACCCCGCGGGGAGGGCGGTTGTTGCCGAGTTACGTAGCAAGGGCCATGGAAGTACCTTGGCGGAAACGTGGCGGAGTGCCAGGCTTCCACTACGAAGGAATGGTTGGTTGGTTGGTTGGTTGGTTAGTTGGTTGGTTGGTTGGTTGGTTAGTTGGTTGGTTGGTTGGTTGGTTAGTTGGTTAGTGTTTCTCCGGTTCATCCAGCGATCCCCGATTCAGAAATACATGGAATCCTATGGAATTTTCCTTTCGACTTTCGACATCATCTCCGCAACCACAAGGGAACCTCGCCTCTGGTTCATCTGTAGGTGTCAAGACCTGCAGATGAATCATGCGACAAGATTCAAATTCCTTACAAAAAAAAGTGGGGCAATTTATTTTTGAATACATGCAGTTTTATAACAACTTCTGCCAGTCTGGTATCCGAAAACTTGAATTGCACCTGTTGTTGATCTTTTATCAAAAAAATACCACATGAATACTGATACTTGTTCCCTATACCTCAATCACAGTCCATTTTTGAAGGATCTTACACACCTCAAACTTCAAACCACAATTTTTTTTCGTGCAACTGGCAGATCCACAAGTCAGATGGACTAGTATCTATCCAACCTATTATATATATATATATATATACATACAGAAAACACCTGAAATAGCCGGGCAACTGATAAATATCATGGATCTAAAATTCGATTTGTACTTAAAATTCATAAAATTGGCATTCTTCTCACTGCCTGGAAACAAAGTAAGTGGAGCAAAGCAATTGACATGAATACTCCATCCTTGGTAATGCTTGATATTGATTCTGTAGTATAGTCTACAGTGTAGGGACACCACCATGTCAGAAAAGTATCTGCTACTGAACGAGTTCACCCCAAACATTCCAACATCTCTTCCAGAATTGTCTCGAAATATTGAATAATTTAACCCACAGCAGTGCTTTTGAGGATTTCGTTGTAACCCGCTTTTGCGCTCACAGGAACCTTAAAGCAAGCTGGCTACAATCCTCCACTATGTGCTAGATGGCTGAAATCGCCGGATTTATGATTGAATGTTCTGATATAAGGTTTTGTGTAAACATCTCAAAGAGCTTTGTTTCTTGATTTCAACCATCAAAAAGGGAAAGTTGAAAGTTTGTCAAAAAAACTTCCTGTAGTGGTTATCTAGTTCGTGATTTGATTCAATCCATCTGAAAAAAAACGTCAAATTCATGAAACAAATCCCCAAGGATCGAGGCAACACATACCAAACAAAAACATGTTTGAAACCACCCAATAGTAGGGGTTTATATACCCATTATAAGGATTCCCTTTTAAAGGTGGGATGACCATCCCCAATACTAGGAGTTTAGACCCTGGCACATATGACAGGGTAAATTACCCTCCCAAAAACCTAGCATAATTAGCCCCTGAAAATGGATGGTTGGAATACAATGAACTTTCCTTTTGGGAAAGCCTATTTTCAGGGGCAAACCTGCTCTCAGTTTCAGGGAGGGTAAGTAACAAGCACCCATTTTGTCCCTTCACCAATCCCCCCAACAAAATTTACGCCGTGAATCATGGGCTGGAGTTTTCAGCACCTACTTGGAGGATCATCTCCCGGGACGGACGTTTTCAGATTTGGAAGTCCCACGTTGCCCGGGACTTAGGGGATGTACGATCACCATGCTTATTAACCACGTATCCAAGTCCTGGGATGATCCTCCAAGCAGTCACCACTTATAACCTTCCAACCCCCTTTCGCCTGGTTCCATGTTTCAAGCATGCCAGGAAGTTGCTGTAGTTTTCCCAAACCATCCACATAGACGCCCAGCAAACCAACCTACAGTAATTTTTTTGGGCGGGTCCAAAAATTGGCAGTTAAACCGGAGTTATAACCATTTACTAACTTCCTGTGACATCCAAGTAGGCAGCGTCAACTCAAATTGGATCATTTTCCCCAAAAATCCGGGTGAAAATAAAGGATACTTGAAACCAGCACCTAGATGAGATAGTCATATTAACGATATTTTTGACTGGGCCCAGACCTAACTGGAAATAGTTGAAGAATGGGATATTCTGATAGTCATATTCACTTACCAAACATAACTGGACACAGTTACATAACAAACACCCCACACAACTAAGAGTTTTTTTTCCACACCTGAAAAAATAGAGGTGATTTATAGTATCCTCCGAGGAAATAACATATCCCACTTAGGGTTCAGGAACATCATCGACTCAAAAGGGCCGGCAATTGGAAGGGATATGGACTCGTTCCCTGGAGGGTATTAGTATGAAACACTACTTTTTTAGGTAGATTCCTCCAATAGAAACAACTTCGGGTCACCAACATGAATCACGAACCAACGGCCGTTTGGTGTTTGCTGCTAACCAAGGCCGTGACCGCCATGGAAGCCCGATGATTTGCTACGGCTTCGTCCACCTGCGTTGTCAACGCGAAACGTTGATTCCTCATGATAGGAAATCATGCGTTTGAAGATGGTCTGAATATAGTTGTCATATCATAGAAATGAAAATATATTAACATGATATATATATTATGTGTATATATTAGTATATATACTAAACATGATATGTTCCAAAAAATCGAAAGAGGTTTGATATGAATTAAATATGATTTCATACTGCATGTCAGGGCTTTCAGAAAACAATGCCTCTTGCAAGAGGTATACAGCAGCTGGATTTCAGCTACAAAATGTTTGCACCCTTCAAATCTGAATGCAATCTACCATCAACTCTTATCATGGGAATCAAAGCGTACTCTTGCACTGCCACACCCCCTGTACAGGAAATAAAGCCTCTATTATTGGATTATGGATTATGATGGTTCATAACCCCTTAATATGAAGGCCATATTTCCTAGGAACAACAAAAACGTGGCATGAGATCCGCGCAGATCCCCATCATCGGAAGCCAAAAAAACAAGGCGCCTGGGATCCTGTTTTGCCATCGCCCAAAATGTCCAAAAGTTTGCTTCCCAAGCTGCCCAAGGCAGCCTGCGGTTCAACCAACCAACGGTGCTATAGAAAGGAAGGGTTACAAACATAGACCCAAAACATACCAAATGCAGTACATGCTAATGTACCGCCTGCAAAGAAACATCACACAAAAATATACAAAAATAATATTCTTGAAGCGTACATGTATATATTAATCATTCAATACACCTTCAACTTGTCATCCAATTTACCTTTGTTTTTGTTTGGTGGCTTGATTAGAGGGAGTTTCTTGTTTAACCAATTCAACAAAGATCATTGGGATCAGTCGTTAACTGACGTGAAACTACGTGTTTCCTTCCTCAAATAACCAGCAACAGAAACTGTCAATTTAATGGAAGCCACCATCAAATCATCAAATGTTTGGAATTTTCATATCATAATCCCTAGATCTTCAAGATCTTCAAGTCATACCAATCGTGAGGATTGTTTTTTCCCAAAACACCAGGAGGCGTTTTGGGCTGATCCAAACAGCAACTTGCCTGGAACAAGTTGACTCCTGGAAGTTCAGAAAGTGAACCAGACTTTTTCCTACCTAAACATCATCTAGTTGGTGGTTGAACCAACCCATCTGAAAATATCAGTCAAATTGGAAATCTTCCCCAAATCGGGTGAACATAAAAAATCGTTGAAACCACCACCTAGTGTTTAGTAACGATTTTCCATAGCCCCTAAACAAGTATGGAAAAGTTCAACAAATTCAGGCATGGCTGTCCCCAACCCAATCAACTCAACCACACCGGGCAGGTGGATAATCTTCCAGACCTTCACCTTTTCCATACACCCGAATCACTCGAACCATTAACTAGTAGTTTCTGAGTAAATTGCTGGAACAGTCGTGGTTTTTGAATATTTGCTGGTGGATTGAATATTTGCTATGGTGGATTTATGTGTAGTTGATTTTCATGTCCGAATTTTGTTGTGGTTGATTTTCATGCTTAACCTGTTAACCTTTGTACCCTGTTAACCTGTCAACCTCAATTTGAGTCACCTCACAACTGGAACGGTCACGTCACGTGTTTGAGTGCCACGCCTTCACGGTGGTGGCTACTAAGGACTTCGGGCACGAGTCCTGGTGAAACAAATTGGGTCTCACACCTTGCCTGTGGAAAATCAACGCCGAAGCTGACATAAGCAGCGTCATATTGACCCTGGTTATTTGGTGTATATAGGGAATAATAATACTATATACCTACCTATATGGGGATTTTAATGAGCCATCATAAAAGATGACTCATTTCACCCTAGAAAATTATAATATTAGGTGGATGGTTCAGATGACTTTCCTTTTCAATTGGGTGATTTTTGGATTTAGGTAATCAGGGGTGGAATGGTTTTCTTTGGTGGTGTGGGGCCAGTGGTTTGGGATTGTTTTCGGGGTACTTCAAAGAATCCCAATCTCTTTCACAAGGGGTCCTAGGAATCCAGAACCACCGGGAGCTAACTGTTGACACCCTGGTAGGTCCAACACAACCCAAACACCTAGCCATCTGGTGAATTCACAAACCGCCATGAGGAATGGACCAGGCTCATCATTATGGTTTGGAATGCTGGAAATGTGAAATGTTGGACATCTTATCTCAAGAGGAAAAATTGAGTTTTAAATCATGCACATGCTGTTCCAAAATTGTACAACGTGCCAAGTTGATAGGATTTGCCGAGATAAATTAAAACCTTTTTTGGGCGCTAATCTGCGAGGCGTTCCCCCTTTTTCGATCGAAATGAGCTTGAAATGATCTCATGCATTTTCCTATTTGTCCTGGTACCTCTTCTGCAAGACGGACCCTAGTAATGTATTGATAGGATTAATCAAGCGCTTAGTAGACAGGGCAGTTTTTCAATTTTAGACCATACTACAAACATGTATTGCAACTTTTTGGCAAATATTACTTGTGTAAACTGTATACCCTCCCGAAGATTCATATAGCCCCTGAAAGATGATGGTTGGAAGACTACTTTCCTATTTGGAAGGTAACTTTTCAGGGGCAATGTTCAACTTAGTGGATGGCATACAAGATCTTTTTTGTTGGCGTTGGCGCTGGAATCCATCTTTCAGATTTCTTTAAACTTCACCCCACACAAAAAAAAACACATCAACAAAAACCATAGTCAACCGAAACTCAAAACGGACATGTTTCACCAAGCAAAAACTCGGACTCCTCAGAAGTATTTTCAACTTCCAACGCCTGTGGAATCGGAGCGTGGGTTTTGCGTGGAATCGCGTTGACTTTTTTGAGCAGGTTGGGTGCATTTTTAGGGAGACAATCCTATAGGAATCTCTTTATGAAAGGAAATAGTCTTGGGATGTGAACCGCTTGAAATTTCAGAGGATACACTGCAAAGTAAAGGTTACACCCACGCAAAAAATTAAACATGTCAGCCTGAAAAGGGACGAAAAAGAACTCAACAGGAAATTCCATAGGCTCCAACTATCAATTCTCAGGGGGGTATCTTGGTTTTCAAGCGGGGATAGATACATAGAGATGACATTCTGATGATTTGGATGCAAACAAAAATAGTGAAGGGTTGGGGGTATCCCTGGCCCACTAGCAGTGGAGTTTGCAAAGGTTTGGTTGGGGGGCCCTTCATAAAGATGAAGAGATTATTATTTCACTGGCATCGTGGGTGGGGGGATACCCTCCAGGGAACGAATCCATATCCCACCAAACGGGAAGTTCGGAAAATCATCTTGAAAGGTGCCTTGGTAGGGGATATGTTGGTTTCCTGGAGGGTATTTTTTTGTTGTTATAGTCACTTGAGTAAGACATATATTCTTCCTCAAACTTAATAAAAAAAATGGTTCCCTCCAATATTGGTTTTTCTTTCATGTTGGGTAAATTTCCCACTGAGCCATGAATATGAAATTAAAATTATGGAATCAAAACAGGTCGGACCTGCATTGCAATCAAAAGTAAAAGAACAGTCGCATCAGATTGATAATGCCTTTTCATATTGGTTTGTTACCAACAACTAAAAAAATCTCACCAATGTTCTTTAGCAAAATATACATTTACTGTACCCGGTATGTATGAACGGCCTTTACATTAGCATCTTCCCCATGAAAAAAAAAAATCGGAGTTTTCGACACCTCTCACCTTTGACATCGAAACATCTTGAGGCAAACGTTGAAAGTGAGTGGGGTAACAACCTCATTTTGTTTGGTGAACAAACGCATAGGTTGGTAGCAAGATAATCAACATATGTTTATTTTATAGATAGGATCGATATGATTGGTATGTTGACGTACATTTAGCATATATGAAAAAACCAACAAATAGAGATAACATACATGGATCAACGGCAAATAATTCAAAATATGTATATATATATATATACATGGGTCCATTTCACAACACACTACCTGGTAAAACGAACACACAGTATTTTTCTTCCCTTGCAAGCAACAAAGGGTTTGGGAAACATATGATTTTTCTGCATTTTCGTCTGCAAATTTCTGACCAAAAAGAACCTGTGGATTCAAAATCCTTGATGTATTCATTGAGAGGTGCCTTTGACTGTGCCCCCAGACTCAGCAACCCTAACAATCCCGACCCACCCCTGACCCCTGTTATAGAGGTTCAAACTCACCCTTCCATTTGAACAATTCTACAACCATTTCACCAAGTCCGTGCCTGCTCCCTAATTTGCCAATTGTACAACTGAATTTCTTATTCAACACCTAATACTTAGATTTGCTTGTTCCGTGGTTGGCAAAATCTAAAAAACACTTTTTCTAGTGCTTTTTTTCTCCATAAAGAATTGCCATGGCAGAATCGTTAACAAATCACCTACAAGCTTTTTGGGGAAATCCTTCAAAATTACCATACATTTGCTGTTTGGTTGAGATTCCCCCCAAATTTTGGTTGAGATTTATCATACATTACCATACAATAATTTAATGACTCCTGTCCAACTGCTGGTTATCCATAATGACTATCCAACCCGACACCCCCCCGGCCTGTAATAAAGGCCACCTTTCTTCAAGTGCCTCTCATCAAATTCAAAACAGGCCCCCTCCGAGGAACTGGAGAACAAACTAAGATCCTTTGGATCCCAAATTTGATGGAAAAATGAGGGCTTTACAATTTTGAGCCCTAAACGTATGAGTTTCTGACCCCTAAAATTTAATGGAAACACGCTTTTGACCATTTTGAGCCCGTAGTGGGCTTTTAAATGATGGCTGAACCACCCATTGGAAAAAATAAGATGCTCGTCAAATTGGATCGTTTCCGAAGGGAATCAGGGTAGAACATGAAGAATCTTTGAAACTGAACCCTGGTCTTCCGAATTCTTCCTGCCATTCCGCTTCCAAAACAAGACACCTGAAACACCTGTTTTGAGTTGTTTCCTAGGCTTCAAAAAACAACTCAAGTCTTTACATGAGATATTTTGTTCAACGATTAAAACGGAGCTTCATGTTGTCAACAGCAAAAACGGGAGCTTCAAAGTAAGATGAATTCCACTTCTAAGATGACATTCCAAAACATTCTATACAAAATCAAAGGTCACTCAGACTGAATCCAAACAGATTTAGGGCACCTAAAAAGTATATATATAATATATATATCTATCTAGCCCTATTTATGGGAAGTATAAACTATTTCAGAACAATCACTCCAAAACCTGTCACACAAAAACCTCTAATGGAGACTACTAAGGTGCTATTGGAAACCATGTCTGAAAACATAGCGTTGATGGTTCAGAAATCCGGCGGTTGCACCAGTTGAGGTAGTTGGTAGTTGAAATCTCATTATTTACCAGGTTTTAGCATCATCCCAGGTGGGTGGTGCAGGATTTCTGAACCATCAACAGTATCACCACAATTACTCATCGAATCGACTTTCAGTTGAAAAAAAACATATCCCAACCTAACCAATCTTTTTATAACTCTCCACTTTTCTACATCTACTTCCTCCAAAAAATATCCTCCCAGACCCAACCCCCATATCACTCACCCAGAGGGGGATGAGTACTCCAAACCCACCAAACAACCCGCGCCAACCTTTCACAAACAGGGACACTAACCCAAACAATCCACAAGTATGAGGGAAATCACTCAAAATTGCCAACAATTGTATTGATTCAGGTGGAGTTTTTATCCAAAGAGGCTTCCACAAAAACTTCACTATCTTCACTTGATGCTTGTTTTCTTGTTGCTTCTTTGATCTCCCCCAAAAGAAAGGGTTTCCATTTACTTGGATTTGTATATAAGATGCAAAAGGAAAAAGTGAAGCATAATATCTCATCCTAAATGGGTGCTTTTTATTGGTGATTTTCCTCCCATGGGATCCTCCATCCGTTAAACAAAAAACAACACCTTCAACGAATCCAAAGTTTTTTCACTGGTTGGTGGTTTTTCACCAACCCCATCTGAAACATATGAATAGTCAAATTGGGTTCATCTTCCCCCAATTTTCGGGGTGGAAAAATGAAAACATTTGACAACCACCACCCACTTAATGACCCCATCCATCCATCCTCGTCCATCCATCCACGGGGACCAATCTCGTGGCCTGCGCCAATGCCTGGAAGGTCGCTTGTGCCGCAGCAGCCACATCACCCGCAGAACTTGGCTTCGATGCGCCCTGTTTGCCATGGGGATGATGGGATGATGGGATGGAAAGCCATACCATAAAAACATATTTAGGGTGTGTAGATTTGGTACTGAAATGTATTGAGTATATCTTGTATCTAAACATGTTGCACCAAAAATTTCTAAGATCTAAATATGATCCCTGTTATTCTAAAAGATGATGAAGCAACAAAGATCATCCAACGGCGATGAAATGGGCAATCTCATACAACAGTTGCGAGGAAAAGACCGGACAAAATCATGCGACGAACTTAGGGAATGGATGATCAAACAAAGGAAGGCATCAAAATTCTGGTTACTTGGTGGTTTGGATTCCTAGGATCCCCTTATGAAAGGGATTGTTACATAGGGGTATTCCTAGAATCCCAAACCACCGGGCCCCAAACCCCAATTAAGCATTAGTTGAAGAATAAATACACTTGATGCCCAACCATCATGGGTGTTTTTTTACCTGAGTTCAGTCTGGGTTTCAACAGTTTAAACTTTTGGTGCCTTTTCATATTTAGTAGGGATTCGCATCTGCAAAAAGTTCAAAGTCCAAACATTCAGAAGGTAGGTTTTTGCCAGTTAGTAATATGTTCATACATTGACCGGACAGAAAAACATGAAGCGATGAAGTGACCCACGCGACCAAACAGAACACGAACAACCAGCAAAGTACGGTACAGGGTGGAATGAAATTCAAAAAGTAGGACTTCTAAACAACTCCATCTTTCACTTCTCTACCCAAAAGAAACACCAACACACCTCAACTAGTCAGTAGCATACTGTAGCTTTTTTAAGACTTTCAAGGACTTCAAACTTCTACCTTCCAGGGCCCAAAAATAACTCATTTCAACAGCTTCCTCCTTGTGGCTAACCATTTCGCACCTGGCTATTCCAGGCACGTTCACAAAGGTCCAAGAGGACGCTGTTGGCAATGGAGGCTGGCCGGACCGTGAAGAAACACATGTTTCGATGGATGTTTTTAATGCAAGCTAGTCATAGGTAGCTTACAATCACCCAAGTGGCATGTGGCATTTACTATCTAATAAACCGGTTATATAAAATTCTGGCCTTGCAGGGCCACGTACTTGTTTCCTAGCACCTTGTTTTCTGGAACCAGAAACTTCAAACACATTTTTTTAGAAGTCCCTTTTAGGTCAAATTACAACCAGTACTTCAAACCTGCAATCCTGAGTCACCAACCTCAAGTTCGGGTCGAAAAAATCCGGGGTGTACCAAACCAAGGGGCCCATATGATGCAACGTTCCTGGTTTCAACCCAAAAAGTCATATGATTTTAACATCACTAGACAACGAGAGGCTCATCAACAAACAACTCATTGGCAAAAAAACGGATCTACTCGATTGGGAAAAGCTTGAATCAATGGTGCACTCCCTTGTTCACCACCACTTTCATTGTCGGATCCCATAATGCCACACCAACATCACCAACCACAAGTTAACCATTGGTTGACTTTTTGGGCTACAAAATACAACAAAGTCGATCGACAAAATAACATTATTGGATCCCACCAGAATGCAGTGGCAGTTGCTGAACTAGCGAATCAAAGGTGACAATGCTGCTATGCTGCATGTATGTACGGCTGATGGGTACTTGGTAAGCCTCCTCCGCAACAAAACAAAGATTATGCAATATGAATCAGTATGACAGTTTTTCAAAACAAATATGCACACATCATAAAAATATCAACCATTCATGTATTTAATAAATATACAATCTTCCCATGGGAATCCGTCATGGGCTTTCGAAAAAATATAAGAATTGGGTCAAATTGGTTGCCCATATGTTCTGTGGACAAATGACCTTGGCAGGCTCTACCGCCGCCCCACCTGCTTCATCTTGACGTTGCATTCCATGAAAGACCTGCTCCATCGATCAGGGAGATGATAATGCCAGAAACCCATGCCAGTTAACACACAAGTAGTGGTGGTTGTTGGTGGTTGGATTCAACCCATCTGCAAAAAAATATGCGCAAGTCAACTTGTAAAATCTTCCCCCAATTCTCGGGGTGAACATGAAAACATAATTTGAAGTTTCACCACCTAGTGAGTCTAACACCAAGTCAAGAACTTGACTTTAAATAAAGGTGGAAACCCCTCCGCATCCGCATCATCCAACAGCCACAAACCACACAAAAACAATTAATCAACTTGTTTAAACAGTGATTTGCAAGTGACTCTTTGGAAAGGGGGTTTTGGCCCTCCAAATATATCTGTGGCCAAAACATCACTTTTGAATCAAAGTAAAACTTGTCAGATCTACCCTCTGGTAAACTAACATAGCAATGGAATATCCCATTGTGCAATAGGAAATACATCTTCAATCCGGGTCCATTTTCCATTGCCATGTTAGTTTACCGGAGTCTACTTCAGGGTTGTGTAAATAGAATTGAAAAGCAAAAACAAAAAACACGACTTGGAACTTGGATCTACCCCCAACCCAGTAACCAGTAACAGTCACCGCCAGAATGACATTGGAATCCGGACCTAAATCCGAATCATGCATATATCTACCGGTCAACTCCTTTGATGCCAACATCCCTGAATCCTCTGATGTAAGAAACATGTAGTCAAAAATATTAGTCAGAATGGGACTCTTCCGCAATTAGGGGTGAAAATACCCAAAATGTTTGAAACCACCAACCAAGTGGGCCCAAACACCAGTTATAAGTAGGATTTTATATATAACTCCACTTATAGGGCTGAAATCAACCCCAGTGACCCATTTACAACGCCATTTTATAAAGGATGCACCATATTCACCACCTAAAAAAAAAACACACACTAAAATTGTGGTATCATCCAGCAACCAGCAACCATCTCGGCGCCTCGCTACAAATCTTCAATTCTGTCGCACTGTTCTTCTCCAAAGCACTCCGTGCACGACGCCGTGCTGAAAAAAGGAGCTGTTCCTCCCGTCAATTTGGTCAAGTCTTCCACGGGTGCTAAACGACGAATCTTCTGAATTCGTACCATTCAAAACGACCATTCCAATGGGACGGTTCACGGTATATTTTTCATGATTGATTTTTATTCCCTGTAATAATATTCCCTGTAAAGCTAGCTTTTAGAAAATGAGTTTCCTCTTCCATAGGTGGGACATGTAGAGGTTTCCCAGGCTCAATTTCTTCAAACTGCTACCGTTGATATTTCAGAAAATCCAGCGATCACAACCTGGGGCCTGGGATGTATAAGCCGGGGATCAAATCGCGGCAGCAAGCTACCAATCAACCAATGGTTGGTTGGTGGGTTGATTTTGGTGGGGCCTATCCTTGGTAAATCATGGGAGAAACTATTACATATCAACTGGTGACACGCCGGATTTCTGAACCATCAACCGTAGGTGAGGTCACTACCTTCAGATACCTTTGAAGTATAAAGGTTCATCCCCTTCCTCAACTGGTCGATTCTTCCAGGAATTGGAGGATTCCTTCCATCAACGCTATCACCTTGATTGTTTTCCCCATACCTTCTGGTCAAAAAAAATGTTACGAGTACAGTCCCCAAAACTAACAGTTCGCACCTGGCAGGAGGCCGAAACCCAAAAGGAACCTCATCTTCCAACCCTAGTGTTTCAGGTGCTACTGTTGATGGTTCAGAAATCCTGCACACCAGTTGAGGTTGGTAGTTTATCCTTTTATCCCATTATTTACAGGGTTTTCATACATGTCAGGTGGTTGTTTGGGATTTCTGAACCATCAACAAACAGTATGTTGTATTTACTCTTCGCCAGATGCTCCACGTTTGTCTCACCTCAGGTGCTCACAGTTTCACCCCCTGGTTGACCTGGATCTGATTAAGCTGTTCGGATTTCTTGGTGTACTCCGGCAACATCCTTGGGACAAAATGGCAAAATTGTGGCGTGGGTTTTTTGATGATGATGATGATGATGAAATGATGATGATGATGATGATGATGATGATGATGATGATGATGATGATGGAAATGACACGCAAACACACAATGCTAAAAACTAAAACTAAAAAAAATGAATGATGATGATGATGATGATGATGATGATGATGATGATGAAGATGATGATGAAGAAAATGATGACGATGATGATGATCCTGTCAATTTGCTCCAAGAACTGCAAAAGTCAGGAAGTAAAACAGTACAGTGTCATGTGGCAAACCATGCAACTTAAGGGTTATATACATGTTCTGCAGAACATCTGTTTCTTTTTGCCATGCCCTTTTCTCTGGTGGTTGTCACTGTATCCACCGAAAAAAACAAACTGTAGCAACAAATATGCTGCAAAAACTGAAGCCCAAGAAAACAAAAACTAGGTCTATTAAAAAAAGAACAAACACCCAAACCACCAACCATAACAGCTAAGCGGAAACTGCTGATTTTGGCACTGCTTGATTTTTTTTGAATCTCCAACCATCTCGCCGCGAGCCGTTCTTTCCCAAGGCCATGACCGAAAAGCATCCAGCACACCTGGCACAACAACTTGACTGTTTGCCAAGATGTTTGCCAAGTGACACTATATTTGTGAGGATGATAGTGAGGATATGTGTTTATTTGAAGATATTGATGTACAGTATATGATAAGTATAAGTATGATGTAATATACATATACATATGCATGTATATATCATCTTTATATATATATATCATAATGTGTGTATATACATATACCCTATATCATATCTACAAAAACATAGATAACATAACACATTTTGATTGTTCGCTAGGCCATTCACTTACCTCCTCCGACCTACGTAACAGACGGGAACCAAACATATCAATGGAAATCACTCGTTCTAAAACGGTGGGTGGGTATGGTCAATCGGAGGTAGAGTTGGTAATTCCAGCACATTTTTTCATTCGCAAAATCATCGAAGTGCGAACACCGCACTTTTGATACAGCGCAAACTTTCACATGTTGATACCCATCTTCACTCACTTTTACTTCTCTTACACATCAGACGTTTATCATGTGAATTCGTGCATCAAAATGGAACAAATGGAACAATAATCATCAATATGTGCCAGGGACCAAAAGTCGCTACATGGGTGGCCTTGAATAGTGAATCCTTATAATGGCTAACAAAAAACCCCTCAAAAAGTCCCTGAAAATAGGCCTTTTGTTTGCCCTGAAAGGTGCCGAAAAATGTGAGTTCCTACAAAAATGGGGCGAAACCCCGACCCAGTCGACCCACCCCACCTTTCAATCCCTGCACTTGTGTTAGGGCATCGCCCAAATTCCCTGCGTGAACCTTGGTAAAGTCCACAACGGGGGACCATCCTTGTTGTAACCGTAGGATAGGGAGAAAAGGTGAAGTTTTCATCTCAATGTCTTGAATTTGTTTTTGTTTTAACAAATCTGCGGTTGTTTCAAATCCAGACAGCAAACATGAAGTACGCTTTTTCCTTCGGACACATCAGAGTAAACAGATGTATGTGTATAGTAAGTCAGAATCCTTGGACTGTGTATCTACCGCAAGATTGTATAAAAGGAAGACAACATCCATTTAGCTATACTATGCTACACACATCTCTCAATCCAACTTGACGCAACCAAACAAGAAGCAATGATCTCATACAGCGCATCCCATCATGTCTGAACAAATGTGACCCTGTGACTGTGAAAACCATAGAGCCATGAACATGCACATGCTTCTTTGAAGATGTTGTTTGGTTTAAAAACCCTGAGATGTTTCATTCGAGGATTCTAGATTGCAGCGTCAAATGACACTATCATATATCCCAACTCAGTGTTGTTTGTTGTTTCAATTCTAAAACTCTTGTTGTTGCTGTTGTTGCCGTTGGGAATGCAACCGTCACCCATCTTCATCTCCAACTCTCCAGTCGTCCCTCGTATCCATTGATACCCGAGGCACCATCTGTTCACAGTCCTTCACTTTTCGTTCCCAGGAACCTACCTGGTCGGTAGAGATGTGAGATGTTCAGCCCAAGCAACAAAAAAAGAGTTCACATTATGGCAAACCTTTGTGTAAAGAATTCAATTTTGATCTTTTGCCTGGAAACTGTAACTGTTTGTTTAAACATATTTTGCTGGCTCAGTTCGTTTCTATCATATACAGTATCATATAATCTACAAAAATGGGTATAGGTGAGGGCACACATATAGATAAATATGTATAAATATACATGCATGTTCAAATAAATATGCATACATATATATGAACTGCACAAAAGACCAGCCTGAACCAGCCCTCGTACAAACCATAAATTCTAGGTCAAGTACAGGTCTCCGCTTATCCAAATGTCTTTAATAAACAAACATGAAACAACACTCAATATGAACACTATAAGCTAATCAACTGACTGGAAAATCAATCAACTAGTTGGAAAACCACCCCGGATGAATCGCAAATCAGTAGCGTTGTTGTCAGAGTATGATTATGTATGTTCCTATCACATCTTCAGCATTCCTATTACCATTCTCAGCATTTGAGCCAGGATGCCAAAAAGATACAGTGTTATACTGCCCAGTCAAAAAAAATAATAAATAAAGGTATACACAGCCCTAAAAAAGGGCCAATTTGAACCAGGATCCAGCGACATGGGAATCTGACAACTCTCCAAATGTGAACCTCGCGAAGGGCGTTGCAGGCGGTTTCCACACGAGTCCTCGGCGTTGGGTGGTGGTGGTGGTGGTGGTGGTGGTGGTGGTGGTGGTGGTGGTGGTGGTGGTGGTGGTGGTGGTGGTGGTGGTGGTGGTGGTGGTGGTGGTGGTGGTGGTGGTGAATGTTGGGTTGTTATGAGCATGGTACTAGTTGAGGAATACCTCTACAGTAACCCACCAAATATGAAGCACCACAAAACCAACAATTTGATGATGGTCTCCATTATATTGGTCGGTTTAGAAGAGATCCCAACAAAAAGCTAGCTGACTACTACTACGCTTGCAATCCATCACAATTTGGTGGTTTTTTCCACCATGCCTGCATATAAAGTTTTCCTATATATGGATAAATAAATTTCAATATACATATACAACAATATACAACATATATTTACATATACCCTAAACAACCTTCTCGGATTTTCCGTCACTGTTCTAAGTTGGATTTGGTGAGTGGTGAATGAGAGTTCAAAGGTAATAAATTATATCAACAGAAAAGACACAAGAAGACACACATCAAGCATCTAAAACCGCGTGTTTGGGTGATCTTTCAAAACTCACCCATAAAAGGGACCTGTTTGACATTTGCTTACCAAAAAACAAGCCTTTTACGACTTTGGAGACTTTTCACTAATATGTGTGCTGAAAAAAATCGTCTTCAACAATAGGAATCTACAATTGTACAACTGGAATCTACATTGGTGGCATTTGATGGCCCTATTTAAACATGGATCAAACAGGGCCAGGGATCATTCCTTCGATTGCAAAGGGATCAGTACTTTGGATATCTTTCTAGAATAGGATTGACCACCGAGCAGCTAAGCAACAACTATTCTCGAACGACAGGACCAGCTAGCCACCAAGTTAAAACTTAGACTTGCTTGCTTGGTGGTTGGAAAAAGTAAAACGTATTCCCCAAATGGTGGTTTTTCATGGTGATTGACCATGGTAGAATCCGGAAAGCAAAAAAATCACCAACTAAACAAACAAAAGAAAATAAACACCTCTTTGTTGGTGTTGGCCTTCCCAGCTGTTGGGTGAGGCTACAGTAACCTATTGCGATCGACAAGGGAAACCCTAGATCAACCCAGGAGGCTTCAGAATCATCAGCGCCGTAAAAGGTATGCCAGGCAGGTGATGTGTTTTTGGGTGGTTGGTCACCTATTCCGATTCCAATCAAGTCTACAACAGGTCCACTTAACTTCAACTACTTCTCCAAGATTTCTTTTCCTGCCCACTGGTGGCCCCCTACTTCACCACATCAATTTCAGCCAAACCTTTCAGTCCGGAACGTTTCCGATCATCTGCGTCCTGGAGATGAGACAAGCGACTGGAGGACTACTTGTTGCAGGGAAAATGTGAGGAGAGCCCTGAGAAAATGACAAGCAAAACCAAATATATATGGCTTGCATAGTAATCATATATAGGAAAATATCTAGGGAACAAATTGTACGGTACCCTACCCTTTCAAGAGCAATCAGATCCTCCTCTTGATCTGCGTAAATTCTTTGTACATATCCACCATCATATAACCCTGGTGATCTGATAGAAGAAGGAGCTCCGTTCATAGCTCCTCATCATTTCAATTTCGCTAGTAGGGAAATACGCTAGTTGATTTCAACTCATTTGAAACCTATCATGTCCACGGATTTCGGGGTAAAACATGTACACAAATCTTTGAAACTACCGCCGGCCGCTGGTTTGGGATCCCTGTATTTTTTTTTCATGGTTTGCAGACAAAGACTCCCCATAAAATAGGGATAGTTTGTTGGCAAGGGAAATGGGTGTTTCCAAAATTAGGGATACCCCTAAATGGATGGTTTATAATGGAAAACCCTATCAAAATCGATGATTTGGGGGGAAAACCCACTATTTTTTTGGAAACAACCAAATGGGGATGTCATTGAAACCACCTAGTAACTACTACATAATCATCCCGGTTTACGACAGCCAAAAATCCAGTAAAACATCCACATCATCGTGTCGTATAGTTGGATCACATATGATATGTAGTAAAAACTCTTACAATATAGATAAATAAAAAAATATATATATTCTATAGGATCCATGTATGGCATATTTACCCCCATTTAGTTGATTTGTATGGCAAATGCAGGTAAATATACCATACATGGATCTCATATCTGGGTATAATATATGCAAATGTACAAACCTATGCTTCAAAAGAGATATTTCAGATCTTTTCCACGAAGCTTTCCCCCCAACCGAATCCGTCATCCTTCAAACCTTCCAAGACATCGCCCAAACGACCATAACCTTTGGTCGCCTCATCATCTCAAACATTTGGTGGTGTTTGGTTGGGGGTTATTTTGGAATTTGTGTAAAAGCTGCAACAAACATGGTGTGTTTACAGCCCTACGTGTAATGAGTTCAAGAACTCCTACAAATGTATGGTGGTCACATAATCTAAAATATGAAGGAACATATGTCGTTCTTATCAGGCAAGCTTGAGCAATGATAAATCTATGTACATGTCAATTTTTGCATTTATCTGGCCAAAGTATAATATTTCACCAACCTAGGTTTCCCTGAAACAAGGGGATTTCCCTTACTAAACCACCATTTCGGATGAGGTCGTGTGAGGTCGACATAGTTTGACGCACTCATCTCGGATCCGCATCGGTCCAAAATGCACCACCCCTTGTTCTTAGACGGGAATGGGCATTCAGCAGGGGTGATTTCCACCCATGAAACTGAAAGGTATAAATTACTCAATGAAAATGTCATGGAACTTTGTTCCAATCAAACAAAACGACAAACTAATTGGTGATCGATCCGTTGTTGAAGTTGCAAGTTGATCCACTTTTCATCTTCTTCTATGTCGACCAGAAAGATAGTCATGACAGCTGCACAAGGACAAAAATACATTGTGGATGGATTAGTAATAGTACATGTTGAATGAATCATCCTGCAACAAAAACCTTCAGTTGATATTTGACGAGTGCTCAACCCTCAATCAATCGCTCATTGTCGTTTCCCATTTCGTACTTAAACAAATAGATATCCAATGCTGCCAATTTGTGAAAACACAGCACCAGCAAGAGATTCTGTACCGCCTGCGGGTGGCCCCCTTTTTCCTTTTCTCAAATCCCCTGATCGTGACACCCCAGAAAACTATTCGAATGACTGGCTGGAAAATCCGCCATTTTTCAAAATACATCGACGTCATTCATGGTGAATGTTGCAGCCATTCCCACACAAATGGAACATAGGTCCAAGACTTGCCTACAAAGCTTGGGTAGTTTTGGGTAGGCTCACTGGGGGGTTGTAGCACACCTTAGCTCAGCCAAGGCACCTCTGACCTCATGCGGTCCATGTTCTGCCCAGCAGAACCCAGTTGTGATACCTATGTCGCTGAAAAACAACATGTTGGAGTTCGGAGTTTGAAACACAAATAGGCCCAAGTAGCATCATAATATATAGATATATATAAATATAAATATGCACAGATATATATATATATATATACATTATATATCATTATATATACATATTATACATGTTTCTGAAATTTTGTGAGGAAAGTAGTTTGGGTCCTGATGTATATATTATATTGTGCTGTACAATCGGAACCAACAAAAACCTACAGATACTATGTCATTTATAAATTAGATAATATATATACATATACGAGTAATGTTGTGTTCTCCCAAAACACTGTTTGACAAATGGAAAAACTTTGACAAATGTAAAAATGCTAAAACATCTTCGCTCCGCTTCGCTTCCAAATCTCCAAAAATCTCCAGAAACGTTTGACCATCCCTAAAACTAACAGCTCGCTCGTCAAAATAGGCCGACTTGACCCAAAAGGAACTCTCATCGACTCCAAGCATTCATTTTCAGGTTCGAAAACGTTAGTTTCAGGGAGGGTAATTTTTTGTTGGTTTTAAACAGGTTGGAATTTTTCAGAGGCAAAAAACACTGGTCTGGGGTAAAAAAACAGAGTTGCAAAGACTACCAAAAATTCCAAAAATTGGGAGAGTTGGCTTCTCCATCTTTTCTTAAACCGCCAGTTTGTTGGTAGATATCTTTGTTGGATTCCCTGTTGAAGTCCCACTTTTAGTGGATCAATTGTGTAAAATCTGATTGAAATAAAAAATGCTAGGGTCGTACAAGGGGTCATATCTGATGTAGGTATACCATATTTCATATATACATGTTCAGAACAAAAATTATATCTCATCATACATGTTGAGAACTATACATGCTTCATGGTTCATACCTAATTAACTATACCGTGTCTATATATATATATAAATGTGTATGAATAAATATATACATATATAAATATATATGCATTTACACTTGCAACTCATTTGTGCTTTATCTCAATTCTTGACTTTCTCCACCAAAAACATCCGCCCGCGCGGAATTTGAGTCCCGGTCCAATTGGCTGCTGGCGAGTTCGATGGACTCGGAGGTGTCTTGACAAAGCAACTGACCTGCGCCAAATCAAGAAAGGTCACGTTGTCAATTCATAACCATGAAGGATGCATGTTTTAAGCCCTAAAACCGTGGTTATAGCTCTAAACATGAAGGATGTGGGATTCCCATGGTCAAAGTATCCCATAAGATCCGTTTCGCTATATTTACCTACTGATCTTTCACAAACATCAAACAAATGTGGGTAAATATACCAGGGTTACGTTTTTACAACGAATAGTTCAAAACCATCACTTAGATACAATGAGAAAAACTCAACTGTTTGATTGAATTGTATTGGTGATTAATATTGCCCCTGTTTACAAGGATTGCAGTAATTAATGAAATCAATTGAAATCACCCACTCTGCCCATTATGGGATTCCCTGTCATTAACCAACCAGTATATTTTTTCAATATTTCTCAGCTGGGATGTGTATATAAATCTAGCCAAATCTCACCCCCACACGTGTTTTTTTGTTGGCGTTCGTTCATCTATCTGAGTTTCCCTGACAGCTCATACTCAAAGAGGCCCTGGAGATCATTGAAAACAAGAAGATCAGAAGCTGGTAAAAAAAAACAGTACTTGGTCCTGGTCCTTGGATGCTGCTTCAAATATCTATATATATATAAATATAAATATATATCTATATATATGGCATGGATTGGTCGATTTCTTGAGTTTTTTTTGTGATGGGGATGAATTTTGAGGACACCAAAATCTCCAAAGAACTGGCATATCCGAAAGGACAATCATCGACTTGAAAGTAGCATGGTAGGGGATATGTTAGTTCCCTAGTTTCCAGGGAAACTTACACTTTGCCGACGGTCTGTGGGAAAAAAATAATTGAAGAAAATTCGTCAAATAGTGATTTACCACGATTTACAATGGTAGAAAGTGAAAGGCAAACTTAAACACTTCAAGTTCAGCACTTGGCACGACTGAGCTCAAACCTGAAGTTTCCACACCGGCAGTCGAAAAACATGAGATCAGCTAGCTCTATCACCTAGATTCAAATCCTGTAGTTGGTGGTCAAAGTACCTGTAAAACGTGTTCAACTTGTGAATTCATGTCTTCTTCTGGAGGCTTGCAGCGGAAAACTGGCGCTGTAGATTTTTGACGACTTGGGGATTTGTCAAGCACTGACTACAAAACAATGATGTCTTAATCATTCTACATTGATGCACTTTGGAATGAATCACTCGGAAGTGTTGTTTTTGTTGTTGTGGTTGCGGTTGTTGTTGCATCTCTGATAGTGAAGTAGCCTGCAGGCACTGAAGAGAAGATATTGCACAAAGAAAACAATCAAACAACCAAAACATACACATCTCTTTCAGCCCCATATCTTGGGTTGTCCCCCCTTCCCAGTAATAGTGGCAAATGAATGTCTATAGGGAAAAATGTCCAACTACTTCTTGTCAGTCGACCCAGCTAGCACCTCCCTAATTACCTGGTGATGGGTAGTTGCGATTCGTGGTGTCTGCTAATAGCCATTTAAAAACCGCATGATCACAGAGGAAGGTTTCCTAGAAAATATCAAATGTCTACCGATTTCGGCTGTTTTGTGTACCCTATCGACATCGACCGAGAATCCGACATCAGCTAAGATTCCCGACAAGTGTTGATCCAATTTATCAAATGGAACACTGCTCCTTGAAAGCCTTGGGCAATTTGGCAAGGCTTCCAGTCGTTGAGTAGGGGTGTGTTCAGGTGTTTGTTTTTTTGGACATGATGTTTATCACAAAAAAACATGTGATGTTATATGTCTAGATTCGTTTTCCTGGAATTTAATTCAGTAGAAAGCGATTGTTGATGGATAAATACTTAAAACATCTTTAATACATATAAAAAGATCTGGCGAATCGGTCGGTGAAAAAGCCGAATAGGACCAAGAATGAATCATATCCCAGAGGATCCATGTATGGTACATCTAAATATACCTACATTTGGTTGATGTTTATGGTAGATGTAGGTGAATAGACCATACATGGATGCTACTGGTATGATATATGGTAAAATCAACCTGTTGATGGTAACAAAATACGGGTCAACGAATGGGACATCTTACCATAATAGCAACTGGTGCGAGAACCAATATGTGAAGTTAGTACGTTGTGGCCATCAGTTGCGGAACTGGTACCAGGAATGTTTATGAGAATCACATAAAAACACTATCAAAACAGAAGTTTCATAGGTTTCAATTACATGAATCTTCCTTCAAAAATATTCAAACATGCTTTTCACCCGTGACATCACCAATGTAAGGTCCCCAGCATTTTAACCAACAAAAAGTCAAGTTCCAAAAAGACAAAGTTCGTTCGGCTTTTTCTTTAACCCCCTGAAAGTTGACTGTTCGGTAAAACAAAAAATGGGGGGGCGGGGTCCTACGTCGTCACGTAGACCAAGCAAGAACGAAAAATATGAATTCAACAAAAAAAGTCTTCCTACCCCATAGGGGTTATAAACTCCATGTATAGGGGGTATAAACTCCATGTATAGGGGTTATAAACTCCATGTATAATTATGGGGGCCCATCTCGTAGAAAACTTTAGTACATACCCGGTGATTTTGAGGATTCCGGGGTTCTAAAACGCTCCTCATTTAGTAGGAAAATACATGAAAATACCATCATCCCTGGCGACCATTATTATCGCTCCCCCAATATCACAGGGTTTTTTCACGCCTTTTCTGTTTAATGCATAGTCTGCGATGTTCCTGATCGGCAATTGCGTATCAGGGAGCAAAAAGAAACTGATGGCTTGGAACATGAAAGGATGACGGATGTCAACAAACAATGAGCCACCACAACAGGCAAAACATTTAACCACCGGCACCTGCAATGCGGCATTGATGGATTTTCCATGGCCTTTTCATATCACGTTTCACACCTTTGTCAGTGTGGAAATATGACCACAAAATCTTACCAGCGTCGATACCGTTCGGTAAAACTGGTCGACAATCCAAAGAAATGACTTTGATCGTGTATCCAAACACACCAAGAGAATTGCATCTATCAATCCACCCAGCAAACAAACTTTCGGCAAAGTTATCACGGAGAAAACGAATTGCACGGATCCAAGTTTTGTTTTGCACGCTGAGCACAGCACTACATAAATCAGCTTCAACATGAAAATCCCTCAAAAGAAAGGGGGAACCCTTACCACGAATTTGATGGGGGACCATACTTTGGGTATCAATGCAATAGTTAATATATAACTCTAATGCAGATATTGGCGTGGACCCTGGAACCCATTTCAACTGCTTCCACCAATTCCAAAAACGTTCTCCAAATTCGCTTCCCAAAGGCCAATTGACCAGAAAATCAGCCAAGCACGGAAAAGAAATCTCAGGATATTGACGGATTGGAATTGCAGAAAAAATGGAAAAATCAGGAGGTCCAGCTCTATACCCAGTATCTTCTTTATTGCTGCTATAAAACGATCTTTGACATGCTTTGATCCAAAATGTATGAAAGTCAGTGACAACCTTCTTGGTATCGGACCATATTTCGTGTTGTCGAACACAAAAAGCCAAAAGATCACCATGTGTATGTCGCAAAACGTTCTTAGCAGTATGATCGACAATGTCGTTGTATTTCCCCGCCCACCGCAAACCTTCGTCGTCAGATTGTTGCCAATTGGTGTGAGCATCAACCTTGGTGACCTGAATGGTTTCTGGGGGTCTTTGAGAAATGTGCCACCAAATTCTCTTCCAAAGATCCCAATGTTCAATGGGCTTCGGTTGCGTATTGGCAAAACGGCACTCAAGCATGCTCTGCAACACGTCGATGACTGCTTGGCAATCGGTGAAAAAAA
>DF239077.1:332304-348875 GCA_000507305.1 Breviolum minutum Mf 1.05b.01 | reverse complement strand
TATATATATAGGCTTCCACCATCCATTAGAATAATGGTTGACCCAATTTCGATGATTAAAACCCTTAGGTAAGCAATGGTGGTTATATTAACACCCATGGTTTTAATGGTGGTTGGAATCCCAGGGTATATCTATACCACCTGGAAAATAGATGGCGCAACTCCCATGTATTGCTTTATCATGGCCCCTTACTATCTTTTGGGAGTGGCTAGCCATCTACTTTCACGAAAAGGTGTATGTATATTGTATACCTGGAACCCTTTGATGACTTTGATGACCCTTTTTTTGGGTTGGAATAAAAAGCCCGTGGTGTTTTTTTCGGGATTTTTTCCCATCAAAAATAGAGGTCAACTTTGGGATCTAGATACATATATCTACCCATATCTGTATGTATTTATATTATTCCCTAGGGATCCAATCACCGAACCTGAGAATGGTAATGGAGCCTAAATACCTTTCGTTTTGGAGGTGATTATACACCCCAATCATCATCTGACAAGGTGATTGGATTCCTAGGGATTTATATATAAATGCTTTGTGTGACCCTCCCTGCCACACATCCATGATGAATACCCGAACCGAAATGAACATGGCGACAATTTTGCCAGTGAAAACCTAAGGACATCGAAACAAGTAAACAATAGTTGGTGGTTTCAACCCATCTGAAAAAATATAAGTCAAAATCATGCCCCCAAGTATGAGTAAAACACCTCCACGTTTGATCAAGGGTGATTCCAAGGACTCCCAATAATGGGACCTCCTTATTGTAAGTTTCCCCTTTTATTCCCATATCTTTAGGGGGTAAGGGGTCCCATTATTGGGGGTCCCTGAAAAACCCACTGACTTGAGGCTGATTGATATCATCTATCAATCGTTGGTTGTTGGTTACATGTTTGACATGATCCATTTCAAAAAACACAACCAGGAGTTACCCCCCAAACATTGCAACATGGTCGGATTCGATGATCAGACTTATCATCATATGCGTCAATGTATAATTTTGGTTGAAGGAGTTTTATTGTTTAGGATAACCCTGCTACCAGCAACAGTCACCACTAGGATCTTCAAGGTTTTTAGTAGGGGATCCTTATGAATGAAGCCACAGAAGTTACAGTATTGCTATCCCAGACACTCAATGGATGGTATATTTACCTACATTTGGTTAACTTGTAATATGGTAAATGTAGGCAAATATACCGTACCCTATAGATTGAGTTTCTGGGTATATTTCAATGTCATTGTTCTATTTCCAACTGCCAACTGCCTCGACAATTCAAAACATTTCAATGCTTCCACTTCACCGTTGAGGCTAAAACACCCTAAAACCTGGAATTATGATGGGTGTAAACCAAAAAACACTGTAAAACCTGATAAAAGTGGATCAAGCTGAAAACGTATGCGTATTTAAAAATATATATATATATATTTTACGTATATACACACACATTAATATGTTATCTACTGAAACCATCCGGACCCCCAAGCCCAAAACACCCACCTCACGGCTTGGCGAAGACCTTCTAACCATGAAGTAAGATCCAAGTGTCGCTCCGCCACACAACCGCAGCATTCACACACTGCACCTGAGATTTTTTTTCAGCGAGATAGGCTGGGAAGCCAGAGGGAAGAAATGTTTTATATAAAGGATGCAGCGTTGAAGAAATGCTCACATCAAACTTCATGATTTTGTAGAAATAACAAACATATTATTAGATGTTCATATCTATCTGCAAATATACTTACAAGTACAATAATGTTCATAGAATTGTATATGACGACAATAAATAATCTGAATGTAAGTACATTTGTACATAATTTGTACACACATTGAAACAGATTGCATCCATATACTTAAATCATGAACTTTAGTTTAGCGAGTTAAACCACTTGGTAATGTCATTCAAGGCACTCTACTACTGCCTCCATTCTAGGCACATTTCCCGTCTAAAGATTTTTCAACAAAAAACAAACCACCAATCAGCCGGATGGAAAAAACAAAAGCTTTAGTGAAAATATGGGTTGAGAGAATCACATTTCACCCCCGGGAAAACTAATTTACGGTAGCACCTGAAACACTAGAGGTATGAAAGATGAGTTTTCTTTTACTTTTGGCCTCCTGAAAGATGCTCCATGTTAGCCTATAGGGTTTTTTTTTGGGGCACCGGAAACAAAAAATCTCTGATGGATCCAAAACCCCCAAAAAAAAGATCAAGTCCTAGCCTCCCAAAACAAACTAACAGCGAGGTTGCACCTGAAAATGGATGGTTGAAATATACCATTTTCCTTCTCCCTAGAGGATCCATGTATGGTATATTTCCCTACATTTGGTTGATTTTTATGGTACATGTAGGGAAATATACCATACATGGATCCTATGGGTTTTGGGATGGCCTATATTTCAGGGGCAAACTGTTAGTTTCAGGGAATTTTGGTCTCTTCGATGTGGATCTGGTTTGATGTCCCGAGATCTGAAAAAAACAAGATGCCGCAAGGATTCACCAAGTATCTCAAGGAAAAATCCAAGATGAGTCTAGATCTACACTTCTTAAGACTTGAGGATCTTGAATTTGACACAGTCTAGATGGTTTTTGACCAAAGATGATGTGTACCCATGTACATTATTTGCAAAGTGGTGCTTGGCTCCTGTGCATTGGTTGACAGTATCTGACCTGGTAAACGTGTGGTCGTACAGCATGTAATCAATTTTTGACAAGAGGTTGAAATATCGGTAATCCCAAATATTCCGAGCAATCCTGGTCCGTGACGACTCATTCACCCGACGCAAAATGTATGCTTAGACACTAAGACCTTTGCGTTTCTCCTGGTAGCCACGCATCTTTCTATCATAGGATTGGCGCCTGTCCTGCGACTGCGGATGTGCTGATAATATGACATGGATGATATTTATGGATAACAATTAATACAACTGACCAAGCTCCTACTATAGTCCAATACTAACACAACCTATAGTATGAATGTATGCATGATTTATGATTATGTACATGACAAAAAAACAACTCATAGATAACATAGTATCCTGATCTGAGAAAAACTCACATCTACGAATCATCTACGCATCTACAGTACCCGTTACAAGTCATAGACGTGTTTGACAAACTGATTGTGCAAAGAAAACATAAACATTCCATGACTTGTCGTCTTGCAACCTGCTGCGTCATCTGGCATATATCATGGCTTGCATAGAGCAGGAACATGTTGCATAAAAATACATAAAATTGAATATGGTATTTCCTAAAAGGAGAATCAACCTCAAACTTGAAGAGCTAAAGTTGAATTCCTCCGAAAATGGTCATGCATATATATCTGAGAAAAAAAACAAATTCCAAAACCATCTCATGTCCTTCATCTCCCATAAGAATCCAGACCCTTCCCTTTCTTAGGATGACTAGGATTAATGGTCTCAATCTAATCCAAAAACAATAGGATTATAGGGTTAATCCCTTTCTTAGGACACACCTGGATCCTTAGGTCTCAATACTTGAATTCCTCCCCTCCCTCCAAACGAAAAACCACGAAAATGCACCTCGATCGTAGAATTGGTATCATTCGGGGCACCCCATTCCACGGAGCTCAACGTGTGAAACCTTCACACGCAAAAAAACAAAAAAAACATGCGACCAACAAGAAACGGAAAAGGACAATACCCCATAGGATCCATGTATGGTATATTTACCTACATTTGGTTGATTTTTATGGTTCATGTAGGTAAATATACCATACATGGATCCTATGGGTACCACAAAACGATGTTCAATTCCCACACCAGGCCACTGCCAAAGGTGACATTCACGACAGTTCGTGCAGGCTCCTCGTGGGACACCTGGCAGGGTACAGCTGGCGGACCCGTTTTTTTCTGGCAGGAAAGGTGATATCTACAGGAAAGGTGATATCTTCGGATGATCAAAATGAAGATATGAGTCTATGTTAGCAAACTGTGAAAAAAAACATCTCAAATTGGTGGAATACATTGAACTAATTACTGTTGATGGTTTAGCTTTTAAAGTGGACTGGCAACTTCTAACGCGATGTCTGCACATGGATACTTGTCTCCCTAGAAAGAAAACATAATCTTTTCTGACGCATTAAGCCTGGTCATGACGCTGACACAACAAAAGGGAACGAAACATCTCCCAAGTTTTTCTTTTTGTTCCTGCTTTCTCACGTCTGCTTCTTCGAGCATTTCGATATATTTAATCTCACGTAACCACGCCCTACCAACTACCAGATCCAACGGAATCTATCCTTCACACCACTTCGAAACAAGTCTTGTGAAAAACGGCTATTTATATCTATTTATGCTATTATAAACCCTGAAAATTTCAAACTTATCGGTTCCAACAAAAGAAGGCAAACAAAAAAACACATTCCAGGAAAAAACATCCAAGAAAAAAAAGAAGTGAAACAACGCTCCAAATTTTCTTGGTGGAGACCAAACCCTCAATAAGAGTGAGTATGATTCTGAAATTTTGTATGTTATAGGTAGTATGATCCGGGTCTAACATACCCATATTTTTTCCATTAAGCAAAGAAAAAAACGTGTTTGCCATGATGAAAACATGTGGACCTTCAAGGTTGCCAGGCTTTGGCCAAAAGGAGCCGAGTTTTGCCAAACAGGTCCTGCCCCCTGCCCCAACCTGAATAGTCTGTGTGCACCATTTTCTCCGTGTTTTTTGGTGTCTTGGGCACAATCCTGCCGTACCAAGGAAAGTGGATTCCAACCGAAAAATATGTTGTGATTGTATTGAATCTGTTTCACAAACAGCTATTCCATGCATACTAAGTGGTAAATCGCAGTTGCAATGTGAGTGTGCAGTTTTCCATGTAACGCAAATCTTCACTGTCTGTAGCTGCTGCTCTCATGGTGAGATGGAACGTGGTTTTGCGTTTAGAGCGTTGCTTAGGGAAAAGAAAACAATCCATACCCATATGTTCCATGACATTTGGCCAAAATTTATGCTAAATGATGCTAAATGTATGATAATGTAAGCAAATATTCCATACATTCGTCGCATATGGGATAACAATCTCTTTGTTGGGAAAGCAAAATTCTTAGGGGTATCGAATAGGTTAGTGGACCCCTTCAACTGTATCTTAAATCTTCTCAAACTCATCGATCGAATCCACCACCGTGAACTTCCGGTTCCGGCACATATTGGCCCCGAGCCGATCGTTATATAGTAGGGTATATAGTCATAACTTATGCGGCCCCTAATAGATATAAATGGCCTAGCACCTTCAAAGGGGTGCCTTGCATGGTTCCGTTCCAGGGTGTCAATTCACTATTCACCGGGGCCTTTAGGGTTTAAGGATTGGCACCCCGACTGGAAGGTGCTGGGGTACACAACGTGGATTTGGCTGTTTTTTTTCTCACCCTACATATAACAAACCCCATGTCCCTCACTTCTAATTGGATCGGCTCCCCGAGCCGATCCAAACATCCAAACTACGGCCGGTTGGCACACCTCTTGAGCAAGCGATGTCCATTGGCGGTTAAACCTCGGAACGAAAAGGTGATAAATTTTGTTGCCGAAATCCACGGCCCGTGGCACGTGAAAATCCCGTACCAGTTGTACCAACCATGGAGAAACCGAAACCAGGATTATCCAGGATTTCTATGTTATATGAAATATATACTTAAAATATAACTTATGAAACTTGTAGATAGGTCGATATAGTAGATCGATAAGCAAACATGTGAGAGGATCCCATTTCTTGCCAGAAAGTATATATGCTCTATATGTATATATAAGGTGTGGCCACCTCCGGATTGTGACGTGTTTAGCAGGACATTCCTATAAACCGTCAATTCAATTGCCACTGTTTCTGGGGACCGCACCCAACAAATAAGCTCCAAAACAACATTCAAAAACAAGGACTAGATAGAAAAACCCAAATGGCCAATATTACATACATATATACATTTTCCAAATCATCATTTTGGGTATCTTATTTAAATTTCAAAGGTGTATCAAAACGAACATCCAAACCCAAGAAATCCATCACAAATCTGGTCAAATCATAATATTTTACTTAACCCAAATTCCCTGAAATAACGACGACATTTCCCTTAAGAATCATGGGATCTCAAAGCTGGTGGGAACTGGAGATCCAAAAGAACCCTCCTATTAGTACAGGGTTTCTTACCCCTCCTGTTTGGAGGGTCCAATGATTCTTAGGGTACTTTTAACCACCATTTGGATGTTTCCAAAAATAGGGGTACCCCCAAATCATCCATTTTTATAGGGTTTTCCATCATGAATCATCCATTTTGGGGTACCCCTATTTTTGGAAACACCCATTTGGGGTAATCTGCGGTCATGTCCAGGTCGCGGAACTGACCCATCCAGTCCTTGGACCCTCTCCCGTCAGCAACTCGTAGTGCAAGCGACGCTCCTGGCAGGCGTCGGAGGAGATGTTGAAGGGGCCCGGGACCCGAGTTATAAGGTAGTTATAACCACAGCAAACAGCAAGAACCCTATGGAAAAATCCATGGTTATAAATGGGTATACTGTAACTCCCGGGGATAAAAAAACCACGAAAATACAAGTAGGGACCGGGGTTTTTCCCCCATGTACCCTTGGGGATTTTCCTTTTTAAAAACAGGTGATTTTTATGTCATTTTCCAGTGTTTTTCAGATACAAAAGCCATGACGGATCCATAAAACTGGAAGCTTTACCTATATGGATGAATGGCCTGAAATTTATGGGATCAATATAGCCCTAAGGAATCATGGGGGACCCTCCAAACAGGAGGGGTAAGAAACCCTGTATTACGGAGGGATTCTGGGATCTCCGTTTACCACCAGTTCTTAGGGTAGGTAAATATACCAGATCAGTCCCATGGATCCGTTGTGGGGGATATACAGTAGGGAGTTCAGGTCCTTTTACCACCCAATATTCCAGGATTCCATTTGCTGCAGATTCATCACCGCGGTGACATTTTTTTCAATATCGTTGAAGTGCTTGCGGGTTGGCTTCGTAGAAAGGTTACATACCAGCACCTTCATTTTTATGTAATGATTTGGAATCATCCAGTTGAAACAACCATGAAAAACTGGTTGTTTGATGTTGTTTGGAGTTCCAGGTAGTTATAACTTCTGGGGCCCCTATAAATAAATGGCCTTATACCAGCACCTTCAAAGGGGTGCCTTGCATGGTTTTGTTCCAGGGTGTCAATTCACTATTCACCATCCCGATAGGGTTTAAGGATTGACACCCCGACTGGAAGGTGCTGGTACTCGAAACTTTAATTAATACGGAAAAGAATGGCGATGAATTATGAACTTATAGATTCAAAACTGTGAACGAACGATTTCTGTGGGGAATTGTCCAAACATTCCTGAAATTCCAAACAATTTCACGCTTTGCCTTACAACTTTACAAAACATTCAGTTGGTGGTTTCAACCCGTTTGAAAAATATTAGTCAAATTGGATCATTTCCCTAAGTAGTCATGAAAACCACAAAAAATGAAACCATCACCTAGACATCCCACTGATTCATACGCTTTGGGGAAGATGCAAACTTGTACAGCTGACGCCAAAAACATCAATGCACGAGATCTGAAACTTTGTCACAGGGTCGAAGATAGAATCAACTTGTTCCTCTGTTACATTGATGCTGTTTGTTTTCTGAAAAACATCACATCCACCATAGATTGTTTACAGAAAGCTACGTGATGAATCAAGAGAAACCTCAAGTCTCATACTCTTTCTTATTGGTGCGTCGAACACACTGAATCCGCTGTGACCATCAAGAAGACCTCCTTGTAGCTAATGCTAGCTCTCATGAAACTTGTTACCTTCCAAGTACATCATATTTGTCACAACACAGTCAGTGCACATAGTGACTTAGTGACTTGCTCGTGTTGATGGTGGCTCATGGTGATCACCACCACCTCAAATGCATGAAAAACCCGAAGTAAATGATGGGATATTCACTATTCAAACCCTCAGGTCTTCACCGAATCGAATCGCCATCAAGAATAGGTTGAGCCAATGTTGAGCCACCCATCTGAAACATATTAACTATAGTCAAATTGGACCACAAGGCCCGGGGTGAGATCATAAAACATATCTTAAACTCACCACCCTAACATAGTGATGTTTCATGATACCAGCCCCAATCTCACATTTGAAACAACGGAAAATCACAACACAAAAAAAAAAAAACGCCAACATGTGCTGCCTCCAATCGAAGTTGCCTCACTGTAGCACCCAACGCCAAGCGACTCGAAAGTGCCTTTGATGATAAGGAACTTCCAGTCCTTCCCGGGCGGTTAGTAAAACGCTACCAGTCCTGTGACGTTCACCCAAACATTTCGTTGGTACCTAAATATGGAGGAATCCTCAAACCTGTATATATATATAAATGCTTGGATCAATCTTGGATAAATTCTATCTCTTAATACCCTCCGGTGATCTAACATAGCTGGCTGGAAAATGGACCCGGACTGAAGATATATTTACCTATTCAAAAATGGGGATTTTCCAGCCTGCTATGTTAGTTTACCCAAAGGGTACCTAAATATGGAGGAATTCGAAAAACCTATACATAAATAAGCTGTATGGATTCGGATAGGGTTTAGGCTATGTATGCGAAAAAAAAAACCTACTGCACAACAAGAGTCAGTTCCAAAAGGAGAAACATGAACCTTCATAATGGTCGACCGTAAAATGTTACGACATTACAGCTGCAAGTTTTAGGCCTTTTTGTTGGCACATCATGGCTCTAAAAAGGTCACCCAAAAAACACCAAAAAATCAACGCTTTTAACTACCATGACGGATCCCATGGGATCCTAATAGGTATATTTCCCAAACATGGCATCCCATCATAAAAATCCACGAAATTCATGTAGGTAAATATAGGTCCTCGTCCCATGGATGGTATGGAAAGTAACAAAAACAACAAGGAAGCACCAAGTTTCCCAACGATAGTTGGTGGTTGAACTCTCGAACCCATCTGAAAAATATGCGCAACCCGTCAAATTGGATCATGAAATTCCCCAGGATTCGGGGGTGAAAATCCAAAAACATATTTGAGTTGCCACCACGTAGCAAGGAACCCCCAAGGATCTCTAGGTGGTTTTGACTTCCATCCGGGATCATGCCCGTAAAGTGGCTGGTTCCTTAAATGGTGGTTCCTTAAATGGTGATGATCATTTTTAGTAGGAAAACCCGTGGGTTTGTTGGGGAAACCCACCATTTTAGGAAACCCCTAAGTTTCATCAACCCTTTCGGATGGGCTCCTCACCAACAAGCCTTCAGGATTGCTACCAACGACTTCCCAATGGACACGGTCATTGAATCCACCCTGTGGCGGAACCTGCCAAAAGACGTGACTTGTGTTAAGAAAAAATCCCAGTATCCCTTTATGATTGGAAAAAACACATTCCCCCAAATGGTGGTTGGAAAAAAACATAATTTGTGGTTTATTCTTTGGATTTGAAACCAATATAAACTTAGATTTGCTTGTTTCGTGGTTGGAAAAAGGTAAAACATATTCCCGAAATTCTGGTCTATTGGTGATTTGCCATGGTAGAAGGTAAACAATCATCTTGAACAAATCCAGGTATAGATAAAAGTCTGCCTTTACCAAAGGTACAAAAAACAAAATGGAGATCTATAGAAAGAGATCATGTGCATACATGGCATGTAGTCATACTAATGATAATTATATATATTCCAAATAGTGTCAAGCAACTGGATCCATGCAATTGCCAAATGATGGAAAAAACATGTCGCTGGAAAGTCAAGGGACAAATATCTTTCATTTCCAAGATGTATACTTCGATTCATTCCTTGGCCCCACACAACAGCTATTAAGGAAGCCTAGTGAGGGATAGGAATTTCCATGCCAAAAAAAAACTCAAAAGAGTTCGTTTGTTTTTTCAGCAGGGGTTGGTGCATCTCGGTGGGTAAATCAGTCGAAGTGCCATTGGCTCACTAACAAACCCTTTTGTACTTAAATTCCAAGTTAATCCTAATCTGGTTGGTGGTTTCAACCCATCTGAAAAATATTAGTCAAATTGGATCATTTCCCCAAGTAGAGGTGCAAATAAAAAATATTTGAAACGACCAGTTAGTAATCAAAAGGTGTTGGAATCTATTCCTACTTTTTGATTTTCAGAAATTCCAAACAACCACCTGAGATAGATAAAAACCCTATGAAAAATGAGGATATTATCCATATTTCTGAACCATCAACAGTAACACTTACTGAGTTACCTTTGTCTGTTTTATGCCTGGTACCTTACTGTATGTCCCAATGGTTTCCCAGGCACTCAGCTTGCATGCTCAAGCTGTGTGTCGCCAAGCGATTTTGGATGTATAAACCCCTAATAAAGGTGGGATGTGATTTTTTTGTACTAAAGGTCACCAAGTGGCGTAAGAAGTCTGAACCATCAAGAGCATGTTTTAAGATGTTTTAAGTAAATTGTACTACACATAAGACTATCACTGACCATCACAGTCTAGATTCTGGATGTACAGTCACCCAACCACACAATCAATATATCACCTCTATTCAAGCAACACATGCTGCTGCTAAAAAAACCTGCAGCAACCGGTGTCATGTCTTCTAAACCGAATGCTCCTTAGCACCAAAACCGAAGTTTCCATCGACATCCTCCGGCCCGGACTTTCGGCATCTCTCCCCACCTGCTCTATCTCCTTGGAATTGTCGGGCCTTGGAGCCAAAGTTGCAAGGTGTGCCCCTAATTACCAGATATAAATAGGGGTGATATATAACCCCTATGAGTAGGGTGAAATTTCACCCCAGGAAAACCCATTTACTTTCGGTCATTTTTTGGGGGGTTATATATAACTCCACTTAGTAACGATCGTAGGGGCCCGCCTGGTACGCTCCCTGAAACAGGTGCTACGATGCCCGTTTCCTCGGAGGGTAAATCCACTTCCAAATGTTCACTATCTTCCCTAAGGATCCAATCACCTTGTCATAGGATGATTTCGAGTATATAATCACCTCCGAAACGCAATGTATATAGGTTCCATTGCCCTTCTCAGAAGGTGATTGGATCCCTAGGGCTTAAGTGTGTGGAATCAATATTGGAGGTTAATTCTCCATTGAGACTGATGAGAATTAATATGTTTCCCTATGTGTTCATCGATTTCTTATTTTGACGGAGAGGATCAAATCATCTGAAACCTGTTGAACATTCTGACACATCAAATGGCAAACAACATGACAAATAACTTGCCACATCAAATTGAAAACAAACAAACACATGGCAAATAATTTTGTGATCAAATTTCAAACCCTTCAGTTCTTTGATCATTTCATCACCACCACACCGAAAAGTCACCAAGTTGACTCAGCCCATTCCCACTGGATTCCTGGCGCAGTATCTTCACCTCAACACAGATGTGACATCTTCGATTCTGATCTGGGTGATGTTTGAAGGGAGCAAACACCTCCCGAAACTTTTAGACAGGAATCCGTACGAATATTTTTTTGCAACCATGTGTTTGTATGTGCGTTTGGTAGACTTTAGTTTATTTGGCGGTTTTGTGAAGAGAAAAAGTGTGTGGACAAACATCTTTTCCAAATTATGAATTAAGGATCTGTTGCTTTGGAAAAGGTAGATGTGCAAAAATTGGAAGATTCTTTCAAGGTGCTTCTTTCATTGCTACGATTTCCTTGGACTGGGAGAGGGAAGCAAGTTGACAGTGAGCTTCCAACTATTTCACTATGCAACTCAACAAGAGTGAGTGAATCTCAAGCAAAATTGCTCTGAAAGGAGCAGACGGTTTTGTTAGAGAAACTTAGAAGGAATGGTCCGAGTCCATTTCGATCTTCTAGAATTGTTCCAAACATATTGTCTTCAGTTTAATCGTAACATTCCACCGCATCTCATTCTCCGGATCCATTTCAGGTGTGGGCAACCAAAATTTGGTACAGCTGGGAAAAGGATCCTTCAACAGTGACCAATCTTTCTGCACCAATCCATGAAAATCCTATGAATACAAGAAGGGGCCCCCCTAGGGCCCCTAGTTATAAGGTAGTTATAACCCCAGCAAACCCTATGAAAAGCCATGGTTGTAACTGGATATATCTAGGGATAAATCCACTTATAGTAGTTACGGGGCCCCATCTTGTAGCACCAATGATGACCTATGCCTCAGGGCTCTGGACTGACAACATTTCAGGGATATCAAAGTCCCCAATGGTCGAAGGGTCATTTTGAATTATGAACAAAAAAACTCTTACTTTCCATTGAATGCTGGCGGTTTTAAATAAGGATTCCCTTATGATATTCCTTAATGGTTATGTTGAAAAAAACCCTACATTTACTGGGTTGTTTGTCATCCCCAAAAAAACCCTACAAAAAACCACGGGTGTTTTTTTTTTCACGGCTCAAACAGGGGTCCTAAGATAACACGGCCAAAACGCCGGCCATCCCACGGTCCCACTGTGATTCCGAGCCATCTTTGGACTCGGCCCGCGCCACATCCTTTTTTTTCGGGCTGGGTTGAACCGTTGCTGAAAAATAACACTCAAACTGATTGAATATTTGTATATTATATATAGCTACCTGGCAATTCAATGTTTAATATGAAGAAGCTGGTGATTAAGCCAACCTATCTGAAAACAAAATACATATGGGTCAAAATGAAGCATTTCCCCCATCTTATGGGGGTTGAACATGGAAAAAAATTGAAACCACCAACCACCAGATTTTGCCAATCATGCCAATCAACCCTTTCCTGGGATGGATCATCCGGCGCTGGGAAGTCCAAAAATTGCTACAGGCTGTTGAATATGTAACCATTTTAGAAGGATTCCTTTACACAACATGCATGGTTTAGTTGTTTGCTTCACCTCTGGCAGGAATTTCATTATTTTTGCAGCCCTGGCACTGCATACCTGAAGTGACTGCCAGTAACCTCTTCTTTGATGGTTTGTTGTTATTTTGACTTGGGAAAGAAGCATGAATTACACTAATCAAATATCTGTGCAGTAGATATAGTAGATAGATACATTACCCCTGGAAGTCCAAGGACCTACTTTGTAGGGTCTTAGCTATTTCCGCGAAAAGAGGCCCTAAAAGGTACATAGCCACCAAAAGTCATGATGTACCTTTTAAGGTCTGAGGCCCTAAAAGGAACACCCTGATGTCATGTTGAATCATGTACTTTTTGAGGTCTCAGGCCCTAAAAAGAACATGTATTGATTATGAGCTGGATATCCGTGAGCAAACGTAAGCAAACGTGAGGAAGCGTGAGCAAACGTGAGCAAACGTGAGCAAGGCCCTAAAAGGTACGTGTAAAGGCCCTAAAAGGTACGTAAAAGCCCTAAAAGGAACATAATTAGCATGAGCAAGCGTGAGCAAACGTGAGCAAACGCCGCATGCAATGAAGGTATGAAATGGAGAAAAAATCTGAGATGGGACAGGGTTATGGTATAACAAATCCCTCGGCCATAGATTCATCGGCATTTTCATAAACACTCGGCCGTGGAATGCTCTACGTTGAATAAACCCTCGGCATATCTCCCTTTTAGGCCCACTTCGGCAAAGGACATACTTTGTGAGACTCTAGGACTTATAGGGTACTGTACTGTTCATACAACCATACATATACACATTCAAACAAAAAAGCTTTGAAAAATTGCTTTTTTTCAGGATTTAAAAATCTGTACTACATTGTAATTAACACATTATTCCAGATTCAACGAACGATTCAACAAAATATGCACAGTTCCAAGACCCGACCCAAGACATCTCGGGGGATAACACGGACACGGTCACCTCACCTCCTTTGGAGACCTCTCTTCCTTCAACAACAAGTCCTGTCCGATGAGCGCTGCTGAGGAAACCACACGTCGTCACGTTCGTTGGTTGATTCAAACGGGACGGCGATGCGCGAGGCACACATATCTACAGTAGTTGGTGGTTGAACCAACCCATCTCAATTTAATTTTAGGCAAATTGGATCATGAAACCCCAAAAATGGGATGAACATTTAAACAAATGTTCAAAACCACCACCTAGATATAAAATTAAAAGGTACAGTCCAGGGAACCAACCATTTAGGGGGGGTTGGGACCCTCGTTACACATGTATTTTCAGCCATTTCTAGGGGGTATAACGGTATAACTCCATGAACAACTAGCAGGGGCCCACCTTGTAGGGAACTAACATATCCCACCTGTGGAAAAGGAACATCATCTTCAAAAGTGTGTCGGAAAGGGATATGTTAGTTCCCAGGAGGGTACCTTTTGGTACCATTTTATCATAAAACACTGAACTTCAACCACAAAAAAAACGCAAAACACCTACATCGATATCACCCACACAGCTAGATGTTGTAATCATACAAAAATAATTTGCCCAAAGTAGATTTACCACCATTATCACATGTTGTAATCAACACAGCAGCGTATAATACATGTTGTAATCCTCCAATTTTGTGAACTTTCCCAACATTCACAACCCCGTCCTTGCCATTAGCTTTGGAGCTCACCCAACCAATCTTTGGGCTTTCGGTGGCTCCTGTGACGTCATGGGGTTTCCGGAAAAAAACTAACAGCAAACACTACTGTTGATACTGGCGTCCCATGCTTCCAGAAATCTGGTGTCCCAAAAAACCACTTGAGGGAGGTTGATAGTTGAAATCCGAAATCCTATTATTTACACGTTTGTTTTTAAACATCCCAGGTGGTTGGGAATGGGATGTCTTAAATCAACAGTTCGTACCTGAAAATAAGGTCGAAATTGACCCAAAAGGATGCAAAAGGATCATCTGAACCAACAATTTTCATGTGCGATGGTTGTCTGGTTGGTGGTTTCAACCCATTTGAAAAATATTAGTCAAATATAGTCAAATGGGATCATTTCCCCAAGTAGGAATGAAAAGAAAACATATTTGAAACCACCATCTAGTTGTTAGTTTCAGGGTCTCTGGGTGATCCCCTGAAAACCGAATTTGAGTTCAAGTTGTTATTCAAGTTGTTAGGAATCTGCCAGATTGCTGGGTTTCCAGGGATTTCTTGTTGGTTTGGACTTTTGTTACCCCGGACTCTTGTTGGACATGATGGACATGGTGACATGTAGAGCAGGAACATGGCTGTCCAGTTTTCTTCGGTAAAACTTTGGGGACCTTCATATCTGTAAAGGGAGAGGGGATCGTCAAGCCATCCTCTTGCTTGGTTCGGCTCAAGCATACCATCAAATCTTTCAGGATTGCCCCATCTAGCAAGTCACGCAATTCACATAGTTAACATAAGTGCCCCATAACGAACGTGTGGTCAAATCATACAAAACAAGAAACCTAGTTAAACCCTAGCAGAACTGAGGAATGACCACCAACCATGTCTAACCCAACGGCTTGGGCCAACATCATCAACTGAGCATTTTCCGACCTGAAAGAAACTCATACTGCACACGGCCAGATGCTGCTCTCTGCAGCTCCCGCACCTCACCCGGGATCGGAGGATGGACATCGTCGTTTTTTTTCGTTTTGGGGGAAAGATGTTGGGCAAAATGATGCAGCAACAACAACAACAACAGCAACAACAACAACAACAACAACAAGAACAACAAGAACAACAAGAACAACAACAACAACAACAACAACAACAAAAACAAAAACAACAGCCTCCTCTCCAGACCCACAGATTTTCTGAGCGGTTTGCAATAATAGACTCATTTTGTCCGCAATCCTAAATTCTTCAAATTGTTTGGTGTTGTACTTCCCTTCCATGATGACTGGTGACCAGGATTACAATGATGATATGACATGTTTAAGCAAATGGGGATCCCCTACCTGAAACGACTCGCTTTCGGCAAAGTATGTATACTGTAAACTCAAAACAGTATGAATCGATCCGCATGGGATTTAGAAGATGACATGGAATTGTTTAATGTTCTTTCAAGAATCTATCTAGTTGGTGGTTTCAACCCAATTGAACAACATTAGTCAAAATGGGCAGAATTGAGCCATAAAATGGAATGTCAACCCCCAAACAAGAGGTCAGTTGAGTTCTAGGTGTATATACACACAGATAATTTCACATAATTAAATATTCTTCACACTATACTAATCATTCCTCAACCAAAACAAACATGAGTTTATGAAACGATTCACAACCTTCAACTCTTTCATATCATGCTATCACTCATGTCCACAGCAACATCATACTGTATACAAAGGTCACAGACCTGATGCTATTAGGTTTTGACATACATAGGGAACCTTCATTCTGATCACTTCATGTTCATTCTCCGAAAAAGAACACACATCAACATCATCAACCAATCATCATTCAAATCAAACATCCCAAAGAAACATCACTCTAAGCTGTATGGTCCATATACCAGTACCATCCCTACCCAACACAAAAAAAAAACACCTGCCAAAAACCAACTCACGCATCTCTTACTCAGCCATAGGACTTGATCTTTCCTAGCAAATATGCAAATTTTGGGCTTCGGGTTTTTTGCGTCGGTAACCGGGGTTTTTTGCTACAGTGGGTTGGTTAGGGGGTTTTTTGCGACGGTTGGTGTTGGGGGTTTTTTGCGACAGTGCTG
>DF239077.1:307484-331674 GCA_000507305.1 Breviolum minutum Mf 1.05b.01 | reverse complement strand
CAACAACAACAACAACAACAACAGCACCACCATTAACAGCCACAGCAACAACAACGACAAGAACAGGTTCAAAACAAAGACGACTATCATGGTCGTCCTCTCACGGCACCAACACCACCGCCACCAGCACCAGCTTCTTTATTCTTCTAGGAATATGAGGAAATACCGAAAAACCGCAGTTTTCCAGCTGTAATTTTTGTTGTTTTAAAGTTGCCTTGTCTGGACGTGAAAACTGATGCAAAAAAACCTCCGTGGGACTGATGCAAAAAACCCCCGGCAAGCCGGCACCGTCGCAAAAAAAACCCGTGGGACTGTTGCAAAAAACCCCCGGCAAGCCGGCACCGTCGCAAAAAACCCCCGTGGGACTGTTGCAAAAAACCCTCCCTAGGCAGCACCGTTGCAAAAAACCCCCTAAACCAACCCACTGTAGCAAAAAACCCCTATTACCGTCGCCAAAAACCCCAACCCCGCAAATTTTCCCCCCAACAAAATCATTCAGCTTAACCATTGGCTGAGTCAGATCTTCCAGCCCAACCAACATCTTCAAAGGTGAAATCCCAAGGCACACGTGACTTGGGCGCTAAACGTCCCAAAATCTCGGAACTGAGAGCTTCGCCGCTCCTACCCCCGGAGCCGATTGGGTGACATATAGGTGGCGGCCCAAAATGCCAGGGTTAGTAACTGGGGTTTAAAAAAATAAACTAAAAAAAATTGAGTTTTATGGGCCTACTACTTATAAACTGGAGACGGGAGCCCACCTTATGTCTGTAATTTTTGGCTTTTTGTAGCTGGGGAAATAACTTATATATCCTTATACTTAATTAGGTACTTAAAACTGGCGACGGGGCCCACTTTGTGCGGTTTATGTTTTTTTTTGATGAATTTGTCGAGAATGGAGGAAAATGTTGCGGACGATTTGGTGGAGGACGATTTGGTGGAGGATGACCGGATGGAAGATGTGGAAATTGAAAAACATCAAATTAAACTGCGGCTTTGAAAGGTACCCACCAATAGAGTAGATGGCCACCCTCCAGGGAACGAGAAAACATATCCCACCAAACGGCACAACGAAAAAACATCGGCTCAGATTGGTGCCGGCTGGCAGGGGATATGGATGGATATGGGACAGTTTTGAGGAGGGTAGTTTAACTCGGCAACCTGAAGGTGTTCATCTACCATCCCACTGGTATATTTACAGTACATTCATTTACATGTAAAAATCAACCATTCATGGATCGGTAAATATACCTGTCCTCGTCCCACTGGGAATTCCCGTCTTGGGTATGATAAAAATTCACAGCAAGAAACTTGAAACAAATCCGAAACACCTCGAATCTTAAAGGACCAAAAAACACATGTGCAAGGGTCTAAACTCCCTATACTGGAGATGGACATCACACCTTTAATGACAGGAATCCTGATAATGGGTATATATAAACCCCTATTATTGGATTGATGAGCATCCCCTGCTATATGGAAATATTGCGAGTATAGACCACTGCACACATGGAAACATTGCACCGATCAACCTTTTTAGGTAAGTCTAGGTATACCAAGTGAGGAGTAAAAATCTCACATGTCAAGGAACTGTTCGAACCTTGTTGGGCAGTTTATTTTTCCCCAAAAGGAATCGGAAAGAATTTTGAAATTTTGACCGCCAAACTGGAAGTGACTAATGTCATTTTTAGTGACTATCCCCAAAGAAAGCCCAACATTCTATCCATGCAAAAATGAACCAAGGTGAACCAAAAACTCATGGTTCAACCCATCTCGCTGATGACACCGGACTTGGGGATAGCATCAAGGAGTGCTTCTGGATACATTTGCTCAATAACCATGGGTAAGAATCCCTTCCAGAAAGATTCCCATACCATCCATGGGATTGGTATATATTTGCCTATACGTTTACATTTACCATTTACCAGATATTTTACCATAAAATCGACCAAATTTAGGTAAATATTCCAGTCCCATGGATGGTATGGGATTTATATAGGAAACAAAAGCATGAACCTTCATTGACAGATTCATGACCTGTGAGTGAAAAAGTAGTAATCAATAGGAGTAGCCACATGGGTTCATTGTCATTGGGTGCACATTTTCACTTGTTCCTCCCATGCAGCCCAAAACAAAGCAGGTAGATCACCCGTCCTCACTAGAATGCCCTCTGCATTTGAGCCTTGCCGAAATGAAAAAAAACATCTCTTCATGAGGTGGGAGAGGCTCTTTTGAATAATCTCCATGGTAAAATTAATATCAATCCACAAAAATTACAACACACCCGATATCGCACACCCAATCGACAATCCCCCATTCGCCAACTATGAAAGGAATCCCGACTTATAGCTTCTGGGTAAAGGTTTGAGGGTGTGTTCCAAAGGTGTGGCGAAACAACCTTAGAATCAAGTATAGACCCCTGAAGTTAAACAAACATCTTTTGAAAGATGACTTTTGGAAGACGATGTTTTACTTTTTTTGCTTGGTGTGCTACTTCTTAAACTTCAACCTCTTGCACACCCCTCCTCAAACGAAAGAAAAAACACAAGTTCATGAAACTGTTCACCATGTTCAACTCTTTCATTGCTCTACAAATATCTATGCATATCCATATTTACTGGGAACTCTCAAAAGGTGACCTTTTTGTTATATCTACCAGTTTTTCTTCCCGTTGTTGAAAGCCATGGGGAGTTTTTCACTCATGGGCTCTGGGTGGTGAGAGGGCGCGTGCAAATCGGCAAATGAGTCGGTGATTTTGGTGTTGGCCGGAAGTGTGGGTGGAGGGTATATGAGATGCTGGCCGGTATTGTTCAAACTTTCTGGATTTTTCTCTAGGAGAAATTTATTTTAAACAAATTTGATCCAAGATGAACATATTGTACAAAAACCAACAACCAACATTAGAGTATTGATCATGACAACCATTTTGCGATGATTCCCTTCATCTATTGTAATCCACCCATTTTCGGTCCAACCGCTGCCACTACAAAGTTGGGACCTACAAAATGTCAGTGGAAAGCATATCCTGTCGTCACATCCATGTGGGGCATGTGGGGTAGAAGTTCCTTAAAACCAGGAGACAAAAGCCATCCTGAAAATAATTGATGTTCCAACAAAACAAAAAAAAGACAAACACTTCACGTTGAATGTTTACCTAGATGTACCTAGATCATATGTATATATATATATAGTATCTTGGATTATGTCGCTTTCAAGAGACCATAATTAATCTTCATCAGGTTGATTAACAGTCAAAACAAACGCAAGGTATTAATATGCCTTGCAGTTTGGGAATCCAACAGTAACAGCTCCCACAGTGTTGTATCCTGTCCCATTTTTATTTCATTTGCTGTACAAGGAAAACTAGTTGGTACCCAATTGAAAAAAATCAAATTGGATCATTTCAACAAGGTTTGGGGTGAAAATATAAAATATTTGAAGCAAGAAAATGGTTTGAACAAGTGAAGTTTCTGCAAAGAACAAAGGCGATGCATATCAGCGCAAAACGCCACATCCCAGTTTGTTTAAGGCTATAGTAATAGTACTAAACGGTGGAACCCACGGGTTTAAGACTCTTTTAAAACCAAAAAATGCGTCAGGGTCAGGGTCGTTATTTCTGTTCAGGCCCAGTTCTCTTGGATCCCCAACAACTAGTTGAGACAATCCAAATGGTCTCATTCTCCCTGCACATGACACGAAAGGAAAGGAATGCAATGGAATTGAGCAAAAAACATACATGTGAATTGTATCGAATTGTCCCTAAGGATCCAGGTATGTCCTAAGAAAGGGATTAACCCTACAATCCTATTGTGGGGATAGGATTGGGACCATCAAACCTACTCTAGGGAAGGGTATGGATCCTTAGGGTGTGTTTACCTCTGGAAAATGTTCACATGGAACCTGAAGATCACCTGTTTGACAGGGAAACTCATCTGAATCAAGATTCCAAACCTTCATTTTCGGGTTTCTTTGGGTTATATAATATATACATGTTAATTCTCAGGGGCGTAAATTAGACACTACTACAACCTTGCTTTATATCGATAACCCAGTGATTTTGAAGATTCTGGACCTTCAAGTAGATTGACAGTTTTGGATCATCCCTGATTACTTACCCTGCGGTAAACTAACAAATCGCCATGGAAAATCATTATCTTTCCTGGTAGAAAAAAAAGAAAAAACATCAACATGGTGGGTCTTACAGCCAGCTATATTAGTTTACAGGAGTGTAGCTCCCTCAAGATTCCAGGGTATGAGTTAAAACTATCAACCTAGTCTACTTCTGAACAAGCTGTTTGATCTGTTTGAGATAGACAAAAAAGCGACACGCATCCGGTTGGATGATTGAACACACAAATCTCACTACAACATGCCAAGAACATCTCCATCCAATGAACTATGGTGGAGTTCGTCACATAAAAGCATGGCAAGTTTTCAAACATAAGTTGGATTCAAAGCACCTCGCTGAAAGAAGGGATAATCAGAACTTCATACCCAACAGCCTGATTACCTTGTTTGGTCCTTTTACAAGTTACTAAATGTGTCAAAACAACAAGTGGTCAATATTAAGTTTACACCGAAGAGTACTTACATGGACACACCATATCAAATGGTGTAAAGACATATCACCAAACATTTCAGGTACCTAACATGGAGGTACTCACCTATATAAAGCTGTACGCAAGGTTTATGTGAGGGAAAACCCACCCCAAAAAATAGCCTTATAAGGTACAGTACCTCTATTCTAGGAACCTGAAACTTTCGGTGAACATACGTTGCCCAACCAACCTATACAAATCATGTGTTCCTAGATTTGCTTCGACCTAATTCTTTTCTCCAGCATTATAGCGCCAAACAAATTGGCCAAACGTTTTTTTTCAAAACATAGCGTTTAACATTCACTGAAGACAAATGACGGGTGTATGTAACGTGAAAAATACCTGGGTTTGGCTAATTCTTTGTTGGCAGCAAAAACATCCCATATGCTCCATGTATGGAATATTATACCTACATTTACCATAAATTGAAACCACATGTAGGATCATGTAGGTAAGGTAATTATTCCAATCCCATGGATCATAGGGATATGATTGTATGATAATTCCCAAGTCCTGGAAGTGCTTGAAAGTGCTTGATATTGGTCCCCTAAGAATCCAGGTAGGTCCCAAGAAAAGGATTACACGGATCCATACCTATTCCTTGAAAAGATGGGATTGGAGCGCGAAAAATCCTACTGGAGTTCAATGAGTTTGGATTATTGGGAATCACTTGTTTCTTAAAGTCGGATGATACCCCGCAAATGCTTCAGCATATTCTTGGCATCCTAAATTGGGGAAACCCACAAACGATGATTTGGATCTCGGAAAATTGGGATGAAAAAACGGACAATTGTTTAAAAAGAAATGTGTGTCTTCCCAAACATCATCTCTTAGGAGGCGGGATTTACGATGTTTTTTCTTTTTTTTAAGGGGTGAGTAGCTTTTAAATGATATCCTATCTCATTGTTTCAGCATCACCTCACCTCAAAAAAATCACACAAAAAACACATTTCACGAAAATGAAGCAACAACGGGGTGGGTTTTCACTGCCCAGTCATATCTGAACAACACCGACACACCTACACTTCATACACTTCCCCTACGCAGGTGAACCTGTTCTGGTGAACCATCAACAGCCATTGGGCAAGCAGCCATCCAAGTACAGGGTTGAGAGATGATGTGGTATTTGCTGAATTCTTGGTTGGTAAAAATTGTAATTAACATGAACATTCTACCACTTGAACTTTTGCCAAATTAAATCAACTAAATTCAACTGACATGTTTTTTTTCCAAACCATATTGGCTTAAGAAGCCTATAAAGAAATGAACGTAACTGTACTCATCATACTTTCGTATTTGAACAGCTACCGATTCAAAAGAACATTGCCTGGCCAATCTGGCTATACATAAACAAAATCGATGGCTGGCAGACGTTCAAAATGACGTGATGTTGTTTCTTTTCAGAACTCCTTGTCTCATGATCAATAGCCCATAGGATCCATGTACGGTATATTTCCCTACATTTACCATAAAAATCAACCAAATGTAGGTAAATATACCATACATGAATCCTATGGGTAAGGATTTCAATATAGCCACATTTCTCTGCTGATGATGCCACTGTCCTTCGTGTGTATGATCTTGAGCCCACCTACAGGATTTGTCAAAGAGGAGAATTTCAGTAGTCACAGTGTTGATGGTTTAGAAATCCTGCTAATCAGTTGAGGTTGGTAGTTCTTCCCCACTATTTCCAGGGTTTTACCACCATCCCTGGCAGGGGCCCACCTTGTATGACATGCAAGTTACAGGGAGGCTATTCTACATTGATTCAGCGCCACACAGCATCATTTAGAGCGAAACCCATGTCACATCACTAGCAACGAAAGAACAATTCTGGCAAGATATACATCAACAATGGATGCCCAAAGTGTATGAATTAAAAGTCAAAAACTGAAGCAATGTCTGTTTAAATATACCCTTGGGATCCAGGTATGTCCTAAGATTTCGGGATTTCCCCCTGATACAATCCTATTCTCAAGATGGAATTTTTCGACCATCAATCTTACGATTTTTCGGGAGGCTCTGAATCCTTAGGGTTAGTTACCAAGATTTGATTGATTTTGATGGGATCATATGGATCGGCAAATATACCACATATCATCATTTTGCCAGACAATGTATTATCAATGGATCCCCTCTCCCATTGACCAAATCGGGTTGTGCACAAGATTTGATAGTTATAAATTACAAACCTGGTTCGTCTTTGGGCACAAGATTTTATAGAGGAAATGGGTTGGGGGGATATCAATAGACCATCAACAGTATCATTCCGTTCCATCTTGCTTCAGGTCACGGAAACAACGTCACTTCACTTCTGCTGAAACCACCGAAACACCCGAGACCCTTCGAGACTCGAGGCTGGAAACAACCCGAAATATCCCGAAGGAACATCCAGGGCCACCAAAACTGAGGTGCGGTATGACTGGACCCCCAAAAAACATACCAAAAACCCTGAACCTCACAATGTATTTCTATATGTCTAGGGATATATAGCTTATGTAACTGTTTGATATTCTTCAAATACACTTCACCCCTTTCAACTTACCATTTCACCAAACCCTTCCATTGCTCATCAATCATTCCGACGTGTGCATCTTCTCTACCTGTGGTGGCCTCTTACCTTCCATTGAATCCTGGTTGTTTTGTAGGGATCCTTATAACCCATACCATCCATGGGGCTGGTATATTTGCCTACATGAAAACCATAAGAACCAACTTAAAATGTAGGTGTTTTTTTCCATACATGGATGGTATGGGTAATGGTTTGCTATAATCCGCACATAATTGGTTAGGATGATCCCTTATATACCCTTTAGGCCACCCGGGTTGGTACGGTTTGCCCATCTCCTGTGCTTTCAAGCGCACGAAGCTTTGCAATGCATCGCAGAACTGAGGCGGCGTAAATTCGCGCAAGCCTCGTAAGACCTGACGGCGAAAGTGATGATGGTTTTCCTGGAAAGTTACCAAACATGTGTTAATTTTTTACGGATTCATGTGGCAACACTTTGGAAGGATTAGCTTTTTCCTGGAAAACTGCAATTGGTATATTCATACCTACATTTGGCGTAGATTTATGGTAAATGTAGGTAAACATACCAGTCCCATGGATGGTATGGGAAATAGAATATTTATGTTGGCTATAAACTTGTTGTTACACCCCTGAAGATTAACATGGAACATAATCATGGAGGTTTGGTTCAGATCATTTTCCTTTCTTTTTATGGATGATTTGTAGGTTCCATGTTAATCTTCCAGGGGGTACGCTTAAGAGCCAGCCAGGAAATAGCCCGGGCCGGATATTGATTCACATGTTTTTTTTTCCACCGGCTGATTCCTTAAAATTATTCTTTTTTTGAGGCCATACTATTTCTTGAAAGTGGCAGCAAAGAATTCAAATGCTATGTTTGTATTCGCACTTTAAATATGAAATATGTAGGTTCATGTTCAATTGTTGAAGAAATAGATCTGATATGACATGTATCATTGTATCATGTCAAATAATATCTACATTATCAAATTTTTGTTGACGAGTACATCAGTATATAAATATAGAAATCTACAAAACATAATTATACGGTATAGCTGTTTTCTCATGTTCAAAACACTAGTCACTAGTTCTTCAAAAAAACTTAGGACTTGGACTGTGGTTTATCCTTTAAAACTTTGAGCCGCTGACTCAGATCAACGTCCCATAGCTGAAACAAAAGACAGTACAGTACAGTACATAGTTTTTGATCTTTGGGCAAGTCTGAAATAAAAACACACGCCAAAAACAAACAACAAGAACATCAAACAACTACAAAAAGGTTGCAAGTATATTAGTGTTTAAAAAATACCCTGCACCTCCGCAGTGATGATTACCACAGGGGCTTCTGGCCTAGCAAAAAGAAACAGCTGGAAAATGGTGACATGGTGAGCCTTCCCTAATTTAGCTACGAAAAGACACTCTTACTTTCCATTGTACTGGTTGCTTACTAGGGATCCTTATAATGGTTATTTTAATCCCCACATAATTGGGTAGAATTATATATATATATACCCTAAACAACCAGGGCCTTTTTCATTTCTGAGGTTTGGTGATTCAATCATTCCATCTCCTTTTCGCCTGGAGGACTTTCAATATCCCTAGACATCCAGTCATACCGAACGTGAGGTTCCGTGTGAAACCCCAAACATCTCCTGGTGAACGCCTATTGACAAGGTATTTGGAGGATATTGGGCCTCTAGGGTTCAAAACATAAATATATGTATATTTATAATTTAACTGAAAAATTAATGGCTCCAATGTAGGTTGTGTTATTCTATGAATTGTTTCCCACATAGATTGACGAAATCTGTGTGTGTGTGTGAATGGTTGTGTTGATGAAATCTTCAATTGCTTTGGGAAGGGCGCCAGCCAACAATCAGTGCACCAAACCTCGCAACAACGAATGTTTCAACCAGACCAAAAGCTTTCGTCTAAACACCAAATTACCCTCCAATAAACTAAGATATCCATTTTCAATAAGAAATACATCTTCAATACGGGTCTACTTTTCAGCCCAGCTATGTTAGCTCCATGTCTCTCCGACCTCAAAATCACTGGCAGTTGCCCAGCAGCACGTAGGCAACGTAAGGCGTCCTTGTTTCGCGATGCATAAGATCGGTTTCAAACAATTTCAATAGATGCAAGGAGGTTGCAAGCAATACTTCCGCTTGGAGGATCATCCCAGGACGTGGATACGTGGTTAATAACCATGGTGAGTAATTAAGTCGTCAATGGTTTAATACATGGGGGTTGATCCTCTAGTTGGTGGTTGAACCAACCCATTTGAAAAAATATGATCTCGTCAAAATTGGATCATCTCCCCACAAATCGGGTTGACAAATAAAAAATCTTTGAGTGGCCACCACCTAGACTCAGACCACCATTTGGGGTGTATAAAACCCCATAAACCATGGGATTTTTCCTACCTATAGACTAGCAGAGCTTCGGGTAAGCTGAAAACCCTACGTATCCCTACGTCCTGGGATGATCCCTGAGGCCAGGCCCAACCTCTGGAGTCAGAGCTAAGACGTGATGTAACACCTGCCCACAGCCACGACGACGGAGTGATCGGATCAATGGTGAACGGATCAATGGGTTATAAATTATTTCACCTATACTTATAAATGGTGTATGTTATGTGTATATTGGGTTTGAAACTCATTTTCAAACCATGTATATACTAACTTTTAACACGACATCCAAGAAATCAGCATCAGCATCAACCAACAATTCCAATTGAATTCGAAATCAACGTTAAAGACCCAGCTGCATGAAACACACACCTATGCCACCCGTAGCAACCATGGGAACGGCGAATGATGAATCAAATACGCTTTAGCGGCGATATGTGCTGGGGTCTAAACTCACGTTATTTCCATATAGTAGGGGATGGTCATCAACCCCGTAATAGGGGTTTAAATACCCATTATAAGGATTCGCGTCATTAAAGGTGGCCGTGGCACATGTTTTTTTGTCGGTGATTTGTTTCAAGAGTTGACCAACAGGGGCCTGCGACAAGAGTTTGCTGCAGAAGTTCTTGTCAAATGGAGCGACTGCCTTCGGAGATTGCTAGAAGAAAAAACCTAAGAGGTGGAAACTGACCAGTGATAAATGGAGTTATAACTTATATATAATCCCTTTGAATGGTTTTATAAATGGGAAGCTGGGGTTATAACTTACTTAGAGGGTTTGTAATTTCATTTATAACTAGTAAGGGCCCACCTTGTACCAAACAGAATCGTGTTTTTTCCACCAATATTATCGCAATCAACCTCACCCTATAAATGGGGTTATAACCCTACTGATCACTGCTGAAATCAACATGTTCCAGGGGAGAGAGAAAGAGAGACATAGAGATCATCTCATGGGAAATTGGGGCACGTGTTCCGGGCGGATAGCCATCTCTGAAGCCGTTATATCTGGTGATGACCAGCTGCGTAACCAACTTTACCATGGTGTTTTTGAATCAAAACTCATTTTCACGAACACATTCGAGTGAGACTGAAACAAGGTGCATTCTTACAATTACTCCGGGCCTAAAAACCACATTGTTCAAAGCATCTCAACTTGGATTGTTTCTTGCTGTAAGTTCTCATGTCATTTTGTTTTCCTGTCTCTTCCTCTTCCATCCATTGGCGACACTTTTTCGATCTGCCACGCGCTAAAACTCCTGCACTGCAACCGTTCATGGGAAGGACTTTCGTGACATGATTTCCAACGGGAGTTGACGGTAGTCATTTGGGGGCAGGTTCTCTAGCTACTAGTTGCTAGTTGGTGGCTGGGCCACCCATCTGAAAAAATATTACTTCAATTGGATTATCCTCACCTAACTAGGGGTGAACATTTAAAGAAAAATAACATGTTTGAAACCAACACCAATTTCTGTATTATTTGATCTGGCATTATGTCAACCTGAGTCCTGTCCAAGGCTTCAGAAACCACTATGAGTGGAACAAACATCCACAAACTAAGGCAGTTATAGGTAAGCAGTGATCAAAACCCTTGCAACATTCCATTGAATACTGCTTGGTTAATGGGAATCTTTATTTCATGGTCTATTAAAAACCTCACATAGACCTAGGTAAGATGTCATCCCCTAAAACAACCTCAAGCAACCAGACTGATCACTGCTCTGGTTGGGATGGGTGCTCGCATCCAAGCAACAGGATGAAATCATATTTTTACTAGTTGGTGGTTGAACCACCCATCTGAACAATATGCTCGTCAAATTGAATCATTTCCTCAATTTTCAGGGTTGAAAATAAAACACTATTTGAAACCACCATCCAATTCAGTTTACCTCGATCCCTAAAAACCTTCACTTGCCACTGTCAATGGGATAATCATGGTACACAAACGTAATCACCGGTGTGTTTTATTTAGCTCACTTTGAAGGCGTTAAGGCGAACAGAAAATGCCACTGTTACTGGGGAGCACCTGCAAGTTGAGGGACAAGGTGGGCCCCCTGCCAGTTCTAGGTTATAAGTATACCAGCACCTTGAAAGGGGTGCCAAATGGTTCCTAAAGGGTATCAATTCTCCACCCCTTAGGGTTTAATTGGCACCCCTTTGAAGGTTCAGGTACCATTTACCAATTTACAAGGCAATTCATAGGGGCTATGACTCCATTTTTGAATGGTAGGGGCCCGCCTTGTATGCGGTGATACTTCGGAATCGCATCTCGTCGAAACAACCCACTGATGATGAATGAAATTGTTAAGCGTGCCGCTTGCTTCTGAATAGACTGCAAATGATACAAGGAAAAGAGGCATGGCAAAACAGTAATCTGAAAACGGAATCATGGTTTTTAATATATCATCTATATAACATATATTAAAACCCTGGGCTTCCACCACCGTTAAAATAATGGTGTTTCCCCAATTTCGATGATTAAAACCCTTAGGGTTCAGCAATGGTGGTTATATTAACACCCATTGTTTTAATGGTGGTTGGAATCCCAGGGGTAATATTAGTCAACTTGGATCATTTCCCCAGGTTGAAAATAAAACATAATATTTGAAACCATAGGTAATTCATGATACTACTTGATGGTACCTTGATCTTTGGTGAGGAAACAAACCCACCGTTTCTGGGGATACCTAACAGACAAACAAAATCACAAAAACTGTGGCTCCCTTGGAGACTTTGAGAGATGATGTCGTGGTGGGAATCTCAGCTCCCAGGTCATCCCCTTCCACACAGTGGAACAGGGATTGCAAGTGACTAAACCGAACGTATGTTCAAAAGAACCCACGAAAAACAACAGCAAGCAACAACAACAACAACAACAACAACAACAACAACAACAACAACAACAACAACAAGAACACCAGCAGCAGCAGCAGCAACAACAACAACAACAACAACAACAACAACAAGAACAACAGCAGCAGCAACAACAACAACAACAACAACAAGAACAACAGCAGCAGCAGCAGCAACAACAACAACAACAAGAAGAAGAAGAACAAGAACAAGAACAAGAACAACAACAACAAGAACACCAGCAGCAGCAGCAACAACAACAAGAACAACAACGACAAGAACCACCACCACCACCACCACCACCACCACCACCACCACCACCACCACCACCACCACCACCACCACCACCACCACCACCACCACCACCACCACCACCACCACCAACAANACCACCACCACCACCACCACCACCACCACCACCACCACCACCACCAACTAACCATAATCATCAGTGCGATGGCCGTCCTGATCGATGCTCAAGGAATTTTGTACCACTTTTCGACCTCAGTAACGAGAAGGCTTCAACTTGATGAGTAAACAAATACAGGTACACCCCGGAAATTTAACATAGCCCCTGAAAATAGGCCACCCAAAAGGAAAGTACTCTTCCAACCATCAATTTTTCAGGGGCTATGTTAAGGCAGGGCAAGGAGAAATATATGCACTTATGACACACTGGGTTGTCTGGATCAGTATGTGCTTTGTCAAGGTACAACATGACAATGAGGCCTATATTTTGATCCTGGCAAATGTGTTGTTCAAAAGCCTGAGTGGTAAGTACTGAAGTTTGTGAATGTAAACAAAGCCAGAAGTAGCACAAACAATCAGAAAACAATACACCCTGGAAAATTAACATGGAACCTGAAAATCACCTGTTTGAAAAGGGAAATCATCCTCCAATCCTTCATTTTTAGGTTGCATGTGAATCCAATTGATGGCGCTTCAATCTACAACAAAACCCGTACTGCCGTCAATGTGTGTAGACAAGATTGGATCACGTCCAGCACATGTTCGAGTTCTGAGTTTGGAAGATACCCACCTACTGTTGATAGCCATCCAATCCATTCAGTGGAACTCGGCAGTTTCCTTACTATTTAATCTATGAATTCAGCAAATTTCTTCCATGGTCAAAAAAATATCTATATCTACATTGACTTGAGTGAGAGGAAAAAAAGGAAAGAACCTATTTCAGTTGGCAAATGCAAACATTGTTGATTTCTGAGAGACCTTCTTTATTGAACAGCACCTGGATTCGAAAGACCCGGAGGAAACTTTTATCATGACGTTATGTTCATTTGTTCCCATAGGTCCATAAGTTTGCTGTCACTTTTTCACACGCACACAAACACACACAACAAAAAACATGCCAAATTTGATTTCCTGGCATCTATCTTTAATATCAAACATAGCTGCTATCTTTACATAAATCACGCACAAAACACAAACATCCATACAGAAATAGGTGCGGGAACTCGTCCATCTCACTCCCAACAAATTGTCAAGTCACCATTTTTTGGCTGCGTCGGGCGGTTGTCATCCTCACTAAACCGCTCCTGTCGTTGGACTCAGAAAATCAAAGCATGGCCAAGCAACAACAAGAGATACAACTTGGGGGGTATCTCCGGCCCACTAACAGATTATTACTGGGCCAGGAAAACCCCCAAGATACAACCCAGAATAGTTAAAAGACGGTGCCAAACGAATCGTGCCAAAGTTCTCAAAAGTGATTCCACCTAAAAGGTGCGACCAAACGACCTAAACACGAACACAAACAAAGCATTTGTTTAATAACATCTATCAGCATCGAAACACAATCTAACATCTTTATTCTAAAGAATTAATCCCGTTCTTCAAAACCCCCTGGTTTTCTCCAAGCAGATCGCACCTTAAAGGAACGGATCATGTCCTGGATCCCGGAACGGCGGGCGACCGGGTAGGACCCCTGTAATGGGTCATTTTCCAGACAGAACTATTTCTAGGATCGTGAAGTTTGACCCACAAATGGAAGATATGAATTGGAAAAAATCCATCATCCATCCCAAGTATATTGGGATACAACATGTAGAATCAAAAACATTGTGTGGTCGCCAGATGTAAAAATATAAAAACATACCATAAAACAAAAAAAATGACAGTGACTGCTTTTAGAGAATAAATGTATCCCATGACAATTTGACAGCTGAACAGATCTACTGCATCTATCGAATTGTAGTTTCAAACATACACAAGGTTAACTTGAACTTTAAAAAATAATTCAAACTAAAAATGAATAGATAAAATGAAAATGACATATTTTTTACACCAGAAAATATTCACACCAAAATGTACAAACACATCAAAAAAATCCATGTATATGCATAGATATGTATGCGTGTCTAATGATCTAAAAATAAAAACAAAAATATCAAACATAAAAACAAAAGATATATAGATATGTAAACAGTAAACAAATAAAAAACAATATTGTGGATTCAACTGCCCGCCACCTGTTTACAACATTTGCTTCTGTGCCCGTGTCGCTATGTAGCCGTGAAAACTATCGGCAAATCATCGGCTCTATGCTACATACGTTTACCAAATCCCGCCTCATTTCATCCCATCCTACTTAGCCATTCGCGAAAAAACGCAAGACAACAAACAAAAATGTTTGACCCACAATAAAGCAAAAATTTCCCGCCGGACACCAAAAAACACACGGTGAACAAGTACTCCATCTTTACTGGAGCCTAATTATTCTGGGGAAGTGATTGGACACTCCTAATCATGATCTGAGAATAAGGGGAACCTGCATCTATCAATTTCACCTGATATTGTATTCCCATGTGTCTAACGACGCATGTGTCATGTTGCCCTCGGCCTTGGTGACTGGTGCTTTTTCTTTGGCAACGTACCAATGGACACCTGCAGTCAATGGGTCATGCATGCAATAGCAGAAAGTATCAGATATCACCTTAGGCCGGCAAATTCCCAGCGTTACTTGGCGGTTGAAGAACCACTTTCCAAAGAAAAAAACAAACCAGATTTCCTCAAGTCTAAATTTTTGTTGAGTCTAGTGGTTGAATATACCACAGTTCGCAAACTTTTCTTGGGCGTCAAGGTGGTCAACTATCAAGAAACAACTTGATTTAGTCAACTTTCAACGGAGCTCCGACATCCTGGTTGTTCAATGACGTGATCCTTATTTCATGGATTTATAAAAAGGGTATCAACATAAGGATCCCTAATAGGGACCCTTACTGTAAGCAAAAAGGTTACCTTACTCAGCCATTTCGGAACACAAAACAAAAACTTACATTTTATTTTACCCAATATGTTATCACCATTTATCACCAAAAGTTTATTCAGGTTGGCCATTGGCTGAGTCAGTTACTTACTTGGAGGATCATCCCAGGACTTGTAAGTGGTTAGGATCACCCCCATTTTTAAGCCACAAAAAGGCCATTTGGAAGGGGTCCCACAGCCGTTCCTTACGGGACTTACGATGGTTATTAACTTAAACCACTTACTAACTGGGATGATCTTCCAAGTATATGACCAAAACAATGCGTCCAACACCAGCAAAAAAAACCGACCCGTGTGTGCACTTCAGAGTAGCTTTACAATATTGATCTGTTCGATTCGCAGGAGTTGGTGTATCGATGCGTCCAGTCAAACAAAACAATGCGTCAGTTGATGTCAATATGATGTTTTTTTTGGTGGGCTATGCACCCTTTGAATTCAACACAGTTTCCCTGGTCCTCTGCAAGTACGTGAGCATATTCTAACAGCTGCAGTTTTCCTTCACTGATTTGCAGGGCAACTCCACGCTTTTCGTGGTTCAAATGTTCCCTTACTCCGTATCAGCTCCAGATGAATCACTTTCTGAATCAGAGAACTCCTCACTTCTTCTACAAACCAAAAAAGCCTTCCTACCTCGACCAAAGACGACCTGCAAGATTCGCAGCCCAAGAGGAAGCTTTGCAGTGCCTCTGATTCCCAACAAGGCTATATAGAGTAAGATAAGCAGGCTACCATCGGCAATCAGAAGCCACACGTAGGCCCCTTGATTCACACTCAAGTTGTGCGGAAAAAGGCAGAGTACCACAATAGCGACGAACAACCATAGAAGCATGGCCACACACTTGCTCATCAGCTTCAAGATGAAGCGTTGCTCATCCCAAGCACTTCGACACAACAAAACAAATAGACCCACTCTTGCCATCACAGATACGCATGGGAGGACTGCAAGAAATGGTGAAGCTCCACCATAGATCATATCAAGAAGTGTCGCTGTGATAGCCAAAGAAGCAAATGGTCCCAGCAGGAACACTGCCCCTGTGATCTCTGAAAATGCTGCCTGTTCTATGTTCACAGCGTGAGCTATTTCCCTCAGAGATGGTGTTGACATTCCTGCAGATAGGAGGACTTCAATGGCATGGTCAACGTCACGCACCTTGTCGCCAATCTCAGTTCGAATGCTTGCTGCATCCGCTTCTTGCGAGCATTTTGCCGATTGGATTGAACCCTGGTAGCCCTGCCTCAGGTCTTCTTCCTCTAATCTGGTGGACCTACTGTTGATGCGGTCAACCTCCATCACACAAAAAACAATTGAAAACCACAGCCAATAGCACACGCGAACCGCATGGGCCACTTCTTCCGGGATGCCCTTGTACCCAGGGTGAAAAAAATATCTCGAATGCGTCACTTGAATCCAACTGAACATCTGACCAAGGAAATTCATAAATTGTCGAAATGCATCATTGTCTACCACGAGACTCAAACCACAAACCAAAATCGAAACTGCCGGCACCCCAGATGGTCGTCCAGCCTTAAGCAATGTTGCAATGGTGCCTAAAAACCCTCCCAAACTTGCAGCTACCACCATCCACTGCAGAGCACCCAGAATGTCACGCCAGTTTGAGGATTTTGCAATCAGAATGGTCTTGCCTTCCTCCTGGGCAAGATACGCTTCATATGCACACCAAAGTCGTGTATATACGGATTGGTGCCGGTTGGGTACCACCAACATGACCTCCGATGCTCTCAATGCAACAGCAAATGGTGAAGAACTGGGTGAGTGCAAAAAAAACGAAATGTCCAAGTTCTGGGGATTCGCCAGCATGCAGCACCAAGCAGTCCGCACACCTGCGGGCCATGAGTGTCTGACTTTGGAAAGGAATTCAAAAACGCCCTCTTGCCAGGCATGGCTTATAAACAAATCACATACCAAACCATTCGGATTCCTCATCAAAGCCCAACTCATTTTGCCGGCGTTCATTGTCACTGGCTTTATATATTGCTCGTTCACTGTGTACATGCTTGGACCATAGTCTTTGTCTGAAGGGTCAAAGTCATCTATGCCATTTGCGGGCGGCTGAATGAGAGTTGTGCCGACAGCTTGTTGCACTTCTTCTCGCAAGAAATCCAAGTCCACAAATGTGACACACCACCGGTCTGCTGGAACGGATGTATGCAATTGATAAGCCAAGCTTGTGATTGAACGGTCTGTTGAACGGTCTGAAGAAGAAACCATGGCGCCAATTGGGTTCTCTGCATGAGTCATGCCGTTGAGTACGAGACTGGCGGAATTTTGGTGTGCCAGGAAGAAACATGAAGAAACTATCTGTAGGGCGTTGTTCACTTACAATCCCAAAATGTAATCTCTTCGAGTTTTGCGAGTCTCAGTGCCTCAGTGCCCAACAAAATCCTACAATGTCCGAACACAACAAAGCCACAAATCTTGACGGGAAGCGCAGGCAAATCAAGCATGACATCCACCCGAAGAAACAAAGTTCCTTCCCTGAGTGATTCTGAACAACAATGTCTGGAAGTTTAACATAGACCCTGAAATTTTGCCATCGCAAAGTCGCAAAGTAGCCCTCCATGGGTCATCCTGGTTGTTTAATGACGGGTGTTTAATGACGGGATATCGGGATCCTTATTTCATGGCATATGAAAATGGTATTATCACAGGGATCCTTAATAGGGATCCTTATCGTAGCCAAAAAGGTTACCTTACTCAGCCATTTCGGAACACAAAACAAAAACTTACATTTTGATTATTTTACCTACATGGGGGTTTCCTAAAGTAGTGGTACCCCAAAATGGATGGTTTATAATGGAAACCCCTATTAAAATGGATGATTTGGGGGTACCACTATTTTAGCAAACCCCCACATTTACATACTAAGTATGTTATCCCCAAAAGTTTATTCAGGTTGGCCATTGGCTGAGTCAGTTACTTACTTGGAGGATCATCCCAGGACTTGTAAGTGGTTAGGATCAGCCCCATTTATAAGCCATAAATATCGGCCATTTGGAAGGGGTCCCACAAGCCGATCCTTAGGGGACTTGCGATCACCATGGTTATTAACGACTTACCAACTGAGATGATCTTCCAAGTATATATGATCAAAACAACCAAAACGGACCAGTGTTTGCATTGCTCATATTACTTCACAGTCAGCTCCGGGCCGTATCTTTACAATATTTATTTAAGTTCGATTCGAAATTCGGAGGAGTTGGTGGGGTTCGATGCATGCAATCAAACAAAACAATGCGTCAAATGATGTTAACGTCTTGTTTTTGTTGGTGGACTATGCACCCTTTAAGTTCAAACCACTTACTAACTGGGATGATCTTCCAAGTATATGATCAAAACAGCAAAAAACGGAGCAGTGTTTGCATTGCTCATATCACTTCAGAGTCAGCTCCTGGCAATAATCTTTACAATATCTATTTGTTCGATTCGAAATTCGGAGGAGTTGGTGTATCGATGCATGCAATCAAACAAAACAATGCGTCAAATGATGTTAACGTCTTGTTTTTGTTGGTGGACTAGGCCCCCTTTAAGTTCAACACAGCTTGGCCCCAGGTCTACTGCAGGTATATATAATGTCGCCTGAGCATTTTTTTCACAGCTGCATAACAGTTTTCCTTCACTGATTTGCAGGGAAACTCCACTCTTTTTGTGGTTCAAATGTTCCCTTACTCCGTATCAGCTCCAGATGAATCACTTTCTGAGTCAGAGAACTCCTCACGTCTTCTACAAACCAAAAAAGCCTTCCTACCTCGACCAAAGACAACCTGCAAGATTCGCAGCCCAAGAGGAAGCTTTGCAGTGCCTCTGATTCCCAACAAGGCTATATAGAGCAAGATAAGCAGGCTACCATCGGCAATCAGAAGCCAAGCATGGGCTCCTTGACTCACACTCAAGTCGCGCAGAAAAAGGCAAGGTACCGCAACACCGACGAACAACCATAGAAGCATGGCCACACACTTGCTCATCAGCTTCAAGATGAAGCGTTGCTCATCCCAAGCACTTCGACACAACAAAACAAATAGACCCACTCTTGCCATCACAGATACGCATGGGAGGACTGCAAGAAATGGTGAAGCTCCACCATAGATCATATCAAGAAGTGTCGCTGTGATAGCCAAAGAAGCAAATGGTCCCAGCAGGAACACTGCCCCTGTGATCTCTGAAAATGCTGCCTGTTCTATGTTCACAGCGTGAGCTATTTCCCTCAGAGCCGGCGTTGACATTCCTGCAGATAGGAGGACTTCAATGGCATGGTCAACGTCACCCACCTTGTCGCCAATCTCAGTTCGAATGCTTGCTGCATCCGCTTCTTGCGAGCATTTTGCCGATTGGATTGAACCCTGGTAGCCCTGCCTCAACTCTCCTTCCTCTAATCTGGTGGACCTACTGTTGATACGGTCAACCTCCATCACACATAAAACAATTGAACACATCAGCCAATAGCACACGTGAACCACATGGGTCACTTCTTCTGGGATGCCCTGGTACCTAGAGAAAAAAAAGTATCTCGAATGCGTCACTTGAATCCAACTGAACATCTGACCAAGCAAGTTCATAAATTGTCGAAATGCATCATTGTCTACTACAAGACTCAAACCACAAACCAAAATCGAAACTGCCGGCACTCCAAATGGTCGTCCAGCCTTAAGCCATGTTGCAATGGTGCCTAAAAAGCCCCCAAGACTTGCAGCTACCACCATCCACTGCAAAGCACCCAGAATGTCACGCCAGTTTGAGGATTTTGCAATCAGAATGGTCTTGCCTTCCTCCTGGGCAAGATACGCTTCGTATGCACACCAAAGTCGTGTATATACGGATTGGTGCCGGTTGGGTACCACCAACATGACCTCCGATGCTCTCAATGCAACAGCAAATGGTGAAGAACTGGGTGAGTGCAAAAAAAACGAAATGTCCAAGTTCTGGGGATTCGCCAGCATGCAGCACCAAGCAGTCCGCACACCTGCGGGCCATGAGTGTCTGACTTTGGAAAGGAATTCAAAAACGCCCTCTTGCCAGGCATGGCTTATAAACAAATCACATACCAAACCATTCGGATTCCTCATCAAGGCCCAACTCATTTTGCCGGCTTTCATTGTCACTGGCTTTATATATTGCTCGTTCACTGTGTATATGCTTGGACCAAAGTCTTTGTCTGAAGGGTCAAAGTCATCTATGCCATTTGTGGGCGGCTGAATCAGAGTTGTGCCGACAGCAGCTTGCACTTCTTCTCGCAAGAAATCTAAGTCCGCAAATGTGACACACCACCTGTCTGCTGGAACGGATGTATGCAATTGATAAGCCAGGCTTGTGATTGAACGGGGTGAAGAAGAAACCATGGCTTCCAAGGGGTTCTCTGCATGAGTCATGCCGTTGTCACTAGGTCTTTTCAGTTGAGTACATACGAGACTGGCGGAATTTTGGTGTGCCAGGAAGGACCTACCTGTAGGGTGTTGTTCACTTACAATCCCAAAATGATCAAAATGCAATCTCTTCGACTGTGCAACTCAGTGCGCAAATCTCGACGGGAAGTGCAGGCAAATCAAACATGACATCCACCTGAAGAAACAAGGTTCCCTGAGTGATTTTCAACAATACTCCCTGGAAGTTTAACATAGTACCCTGAAATTTGGCCATCGCAAAGTAGTCCTCCAACCATCATTTTTCAGGGGCTATGTTTAACTTCGGGGTGTATTTTGCCAGTACTCGAAATACGTTTGGGGTTGGAGCATTGCATGCACTATCTTGACCTGGAAAGTCATCATTTTGACTAAAATAAATCCCGGATTACGAACTCCCCGCATGTTCTTGATATCGGGGAGTGCCCAAAAAAAGTTGCAGCATGAATGTTTTCTCATCCTGGGTCCTAGGTCTGGCTTAAAATTGCCTCGGATCTTGATATCGCGTAGATTATGTAGTACTTAATTCTCAAACCACTCTGAAACAAGATTCGACTGCACTAGGTAACTAGGAAATCTTAAGATCGTCTCAGAAATGAGATGTTTATCACAACACCACGTACCCCCTACCAACATCTACCAACTACGGAGAATGTGTAATGCCTTACAACTTGCCCATGCAGAAGGAGCATCAACATCCACATATTCAACATGGTCCATTGGATGATAAAACTGCAACCCCAAACAGTCAAAAAGAACCTTCAAAGGAAACATGGTGCCAACATGTGGTTGGGAAACCTGGGGCCAGAGCGCTCCTTTGCCCTTCAACAACCAGAGGAACCAACCCCCCAGTGATGCGGATGATTTTGACGTAGATGCCCAAATGGTAACAACAGAATAACCAATTGGACTCTCACAACTTCTCTGATATTCATACCCAAACACTCAATGAATGGCATATGTAACTACAGTTGGCTATCTTTTATGGTGAATGTAGGTAAATATACCATACATTGAGCATCTGGGATAGACCATGCCTGCAAAGATTCCAGCCTTGCCACACTACTTCCAAGATGTCAAGAAAACAGCAATAGAACGAACCCTTCGGAGTTTATAGGAAACTTGTACGGCTGACTGCCATGGAAAGTCTCCACGTACTGTTGATGGAAGACATCCGGCTAACCAGTTGAGGTTGGCAGTTTTATCCCACTACTTCCAAGGTTTTAATATACGTCCAAGGTGGTTGTGAATGGGATTTCTTCCATCAACAGTAGTTGAGTATTGAAGTTCCAACACTGGTCCGTGATGTGTTTTTTTAAACGGTTCTTTTATTCGCTGTGAAAAGTCCTTCCGTGCCCGAACAGACAGACCGGAATCCACCTTCTGCACATGGAGGAGTTGTAAGAGAACCCACGTAGTGATAGAAACCACCAGACAATTCCTGATGAGAAAAATGAGGCCCAGCTGAAAATGTCATGGACCCAGGGAGTCCAGGGTAGGTGGTGTAGAGATAAAAACGTGTGACCCTTGGAAGGCCCTGGAAATATGTTGTTTCTGATCATACTGCAAACAAAATGTAGTCTGGTTGGTGGTTGAACCAAATTGGACATCATCCCCAATTTTTAGGATGAAAAGAAACGAAATTTGAAACCACCAGCTAGTAGCATATATACTATATATACTACTATATATGTTGCAATACCTGCAGTGTATATATAATTATATACACACGTTCTGAATCATATCAACATGTATCTTGCAGGCAAGAATGTTAATGCCTTCTCATGTATTCTGATCACAGAGCAACACATTAACATTGGGCTTAGGATTCCCATTCCCAAACGAAACCATGTGTTGATCACCTACGATCAGGATGTCCGACCCTACAGATATGCCATCGGTCTGTAGATATCAAGGACTTGAGTCTGATTGCATCAACCTCAGATGGTTCTTGTTTAATCGTCTTCTTCTTGAGGTAATTCGAAATTCCATCCATTGAACAAAAACCCAAAAAACACGTATCATAATCAACCAAAACCTATAAAACCTCTTTAAAACCGGCTTTCCACCAAAAAAACAAAACATATCCAACTAAACAACAACGCCGCAGGTTGTTAAAGGTAGGTCATTTCTTTCCCTTCGCCGCCGCACCTTGGTGAAGGCGTTCAAATCCACCGGCTGTTGAATCTCTTTGGCTTGACCCACCTGGTTGGAGTGAACGTGAACGGTGAAATGGTGAAAGAAAAAAAATGATGTTGGTGGATCTAGCTGCTGGATTGGCATGGTAACCTCGGTATAAACAGGGTGGATGTTTCAGGAAGTCTTGCCAGACCTGCTAGTTAATGGGTTTACACCCCCAAAAACTAACATGCCAACAGAAAACCCACCATGAAGGAAGATGTATTTCCTATTGAGATTGGGGGATATTCCAATGTCATGTTAGTGAACTCAGGGGAGTACACCCTGGACCATCCAAGTCCCTACAAAATATTCGGAGACTTGGTGGTTTGCTGGCTGGGAACAATTTCAACTACTGACTGCAGCGCCGCAAAACTCACTCCTAACTTACCGTAAACCTAAAAACCTTAAAACGCGGACCTCCTTAAAACTAACAGCAAGAATGGCAAAAGATAAAGCAATGGGTTGAGAGATAATGTTTCCTCTTTGGAGCTAAAAGGCCTATCTTCCGAGGCGAACTGTTAGTTTCAGGGCGTAAACAAATTGTTGGAGTTATATGTTGTTGTTGTTGTTGTTGTTGTTGCTGCTGTTGTTGTTGTTGCTGTTGTTGTTGCTGTTGTTGTTGTTGCTGTTGTTGTTGTTGGAGTTAAATGTTGTTGTTGGTATTGTTGTTGCTGTTGTGGTTGTTGTTGTTGTTGTTGCTGTTGGTGTTGTTGTTGTTGTTGCTGTTGGTAATGGAGTTAAATGTTGTTGTTGGAGTTATATGTTGTTGTTGTTGTTGCTGTTGTTGCTGTTGTTGTTGTTGTTGTTGTTGGTGTTGTTGTTGTTGTTGTTGTTGTTGTTGTTGTTGTTGTTGTTGTTGTTGTTGTTAGTTGTTGTTGGTGTTGTTGTTGTGTGTTGTTGTTGTTGTGTACTTGTTAGTTAGAAAC